>BMAV01004650.1:0-28804 GCA_019973955.1 Trichonephila inaurata madagascariensis | reverse complement strand
GGATTAGAACCCTTTAATAAATCACGTTTTTTTTTTGGGGGTTGTGACGTTCTCGCGTCTTTCCGCTAACATAACTCCTATGTTCTTGACGGCCACGATTAATGGCAAACTTTTCCAACCCAATACCAAGAAGATAAACGAACAAAATATGTAAATAGATATACATGGATGAAGCTTTAGATAAGATATAGCGCGGCAAGCTTAGAGATAGTAGTGTGGAATTATTCTGATCGATAGGGGGGCAAGCTTAGAGATAGTAGTGTGGAATTATTCTGATCGATAGCGCGGCAAGCTTAGAGATAGTAGTGGGGAATTATTCTGATCGATAGCGTGACAAAGTTAGTGTGAAATCTTAGATAAAAAAAGGATGGGAAAGAATAGAACCCTAAGATAAAGTTGGAACCATTATTAAAGTTTTAGATACATTCTCTAGGTAAAGGAAGGAGAACTGAAAAAGGTTATTAGATATAAGTAATTAGATAAAAGGGATTTTTAAAAGAAATTTAATAAAGGATCTAGTTGGTGACTGATTTGAATACGTGGTTTAATTTTTGACCTCACTTTTAATTAAAATTGTCAAATTAGAATTTTAAAAATATAAGTTTTTTTAAAAAAAGTTGTATTAAGAATTAATGTCTCATCTTTTTGAAAATCCCCACCTCTAGCTTACGGAACCGGCACGACATGGTATACAGGATGGTATGTCGCAATAGAAATACATACCCACGCAATCGATAGGCGAAGGGTAACGTACATGTGATGATGTCAGATATTGTAATAACTTCTGTATAAAAAATTTTACCCAAAAAGGTCCAGATTGTTACAACTTGTTTAAAAAAGTTTGTAATTTTCGATCTAAGACACGTGTACAGGACAACCCCTCGGGACAGCAGTATGTATATATATTAATTTTATATATATATATATATATATATATATATATATATATATATATTTTTATATATACAGGGTATAGGATTGTATTTTTAAAATATTTTTCTAGTTCTCTGAACTAGGTATATTGTGTTTTTTGACCCGAAGTTAGGTAATGAATCAAAAATTTTTTTTTACCAAAGATGCCTTTTCAAAGATTCAATATGGAAGCCCCTTTATGACACGGGGAAAATATAGGGGTCCCCATTTCCGTCCATACTAGAACATGTTATTTTTTTAAAGGGGGAAAACCTTTCGATTCCCTCGCAGCCCACTGATCCCGAGGAAAGGGAAACAAAGACTTAGTCTTTGATAAAGCCCCTCAATAAGAAGTCACAGGGCGCCATGTCCGGAGACCTCGGAGGCCATTTCAACAACGTTTTATCATCGTGACCGTTTGACGTTGAGGGTGATGTTCATTCAGATACCTTCTCACGTCATTATGGAAATGAGGAGGACTCAAAGTGCAGAAGGCTCGAAATGCCTTCTGTGGTTTGGTGGGCTCCATGTTGACAGTTTTGTGCTCATAGGAAAGGCAGATATTTCAAAACTTGGAGTATCTAATAACTTACAGGCCCATTTTCACCCCTCTCACACACGGGATACTAGAAAAAAAAAAAAAAATGTTCATTTTTTTTTCCGCTTTGGAAAAAGTCTTTGAGCTGGTGGAGTGCAGGGGGATCAAAAATAATTTGCTCCCGTTACAAGAGATATTTTGGGTTTAATGGACGGAAATGGAGTATCGCGTAGATATCGCCAGTCACAAAGGGGGCCCCATATTGAATCTTTGTAGGGTACAACTTAGAAAAAAAAAGACTTTGATATATTCCCCAATTCGGTATAAAAACATTCCAATAGTCCCCCAGAAATCTAGGGGAAAAATTTTTTTAAAAAGGAAATCTTTTTTACACACAAAAAAAGGAGCACAACAAAGAATTCGACTAATGTAAGCATTTTTCTAATTTGCAACGGCGAATAAATCCAACCTAATTCGTGTTTTCATATTAGCCTTCCCGGGGGCGGGATAACTCTGCGAGGGGGGTGCGAGAATACTGAAAAGTCGTAAACAAAAGATTATTATTTTAAAAATATTAATTTATACTGAAAGCATACAATCAAAATACATTCTCATTTAATAAAAAATAAAATACACATTTACATTGATATAATAAACTTATAAATGTATCAGTATACTGCACAATATATTTTATAATTAATTTAACAATACTATAAAAACAAGTTTAATAATTACCATTGACCCCATGGGCCTGTCATACATAAAATTATAAACAAAAATTAACACTTATTTTGATAATCTGTACAGTTTATATTTAATCCATTAACTGCTGATAAAAAGTTGCTGGATTTGCTCCCCAATTCCACCGTTTGCCACGTAAGTCATGTATTGAGGGGGGTTTAGAAAAGGAATAAATATGCAAATCCTCTGAAAATGTAAATCTTTCACAAATACTGTCCAGGTCTTTTTATTGTAATCCAAAGCCTTTGGAATAATTTTATGGATAGAAATATGCACAGAAGAGATCGCACTCCGGAAAGACGTATATATACGTTCGGGGCAATTAACCTTTGGCTGACCGAGACGTTTATATACGCCGGTAGCCTTCTGAGGTTAAAGTCGCGTTGAATTTTATAAGTATTTTTTTGAATTAAAACCTTTGTTTTTTTAAGGGAAAGGGGCGCGATGAAAATTATGATTGGATATTGGGTCGCAAATGTGGAAAGGGTTTGAGAAGCACTGCGCTAAGTAAAAATATGGAAGAAAAAACAATTGCATTAAAGAACAAATTCTTGCTGAACATAAATCACAACCTTTTTCTTTTACTGAAAAGATATGGAGATATTCTTCTTTTGAAAAATCTTTAAATGAAAATGACTAATCGATTCGCATTCTAACCATCGTTCCTTCAGGTATGTAAAGGTTTTTTTTGAAGTAAAATTCTCAAACCTTGTTGAAACATTTTGAACAATGGTAAAATATTCTCTTGGAAGGTGTTGTACTCACCCATGAGAAGAAGAAAGCTTTATAAAAATCGAACGAGGTTTCATTGTATTTCAAGTGGAGACGGCAGTATTCTTTTTATATTCGGGATTTTAATGGAAAAATAGTTTTTGAAAGCCATATTGTATTTTAAAAATATCTTTTCAACCATTCTGTTTCCTACACGAAGATAGAGGCTGGAAATGAAGAAGGAATATTGAGGAAAAAATGTTTTGTGTTTTGCATTTTCACGAAACACAAGAAAATTTGTTTTGCCACTGTTTTTAATCCGAATTTTAATTTTGGTCTTAAGGGAATCCCTCATACTAAATCGAAAGTTTTTTTAAAAAGGGAATTTTTAAAGTATTTAAAAAAATTTTTTTAGGGTTTTTAAAAAAGCTTGTATTTATGCTGATTTTAAAAAGGGAGCTTGCAGTGCACTGTAATGTAATACTGGTACATTATTAGTTTGATTATAAGTTTCTAATAAAATACTTTGGCAAATTAGTTTATAACATTTTAATATCTATTTTTTGAAAAAAATATAGCAAATGATTAAAGTTTTGCTAATTTACTTAGCTTAGGATAAAAAAAAAGTAGAGAATATATATTATGTTAAATTTTGAACATTGTTGATTGTTATACAACGAAATGTGAACTGAATTAGAATTATAGGTACTAGAAATTCTATGAATTATGGTTTCATAACAGTAATATAATAATGAGTGCATTAAACAATAACTTAAAGAAAATTGCTTAAAAATTTAATTTTTTGAGTAAGAATAAGGAGGCACATTACGTTTTAATCAATAAAAATCAATTTTATTTAAAAGAAATTTTTTTTAAAAGATTTAATAGGAAATAAATTTCCCACCCAAAAGGGAAAAAATTTCAGTTATTAAAGGGAAGGAAATATTGTTATGTGATTAGGTTCCCTTAAATTTTTTTTCTATCAGTTCAAAAAACCAAAACTGTTCCTTACGTGCGATGAAGTTTTATTGTAGATAAACAGTTCGTAAATTAAAGGATACAGTAGCAAAATTCGTAAAATAAATCCCAGAAGGTAATCACACCTTCTACTGCACTCAGACAGAACTATTAGTGTCTAAAAAAACAAAAACGTAATCATAAAGATTTTTCGAAAGCAATCGCTCGATCACAGCAACGGAAATCTTCCCAACAGCTAACAATACTGACTCAGTTTCATTGAACGACTTCTAATTATAGTCTGCAAGGCTGCCTTCTAGTTTTCCCGAAAGAGCCGCTACGTCCTTCGTCGTGATGTTAATAGATTTCTCCACTAATTTCCTAAAGCATGCATATGATAGGCAAGTTACCAAAAAGTCGCCAACCCGCCAAAGTGGTCATCAACTCACCAAATTTGGACATCAAAAATGATGTCAACTTGTCTTATCGCCAATATTTCACCAAATGTCGATTGAAATGCCATTAAAAGGTAAGGGGCAGCGTTACTTAAAAATATTACAATTTCATCATAAAATAAATACTACAGAAAACATTATTAACTTAGTAAACATGGAGGTACAAATTATTAACACTATTTTAAGCATTAATTAGACAACATTCATAACAATATATATATTATTAAGAACTAATAACATATTTGTAAATAGCAATATTACAAAATATGAATCTTTAGCTACATTTCAAGAATTGGGAGAATTACTGATTAATTAAAATATGTGGAAATATTTGTGCATAACGTATATTTCCAAAATTTAATGATTCAAACGAATCAAAAATTTCAAATATTAGCTTGCTTTTCAGACAATAATGTTCGGAATTATTTTCTATAGAATAGATTTTAAGATAAAGGAATATGTAGTGCAGGATACTAAACTTTGCCGATGATTTAATTTGGCATTGAGCTATCTTAATTTCGAACAACAATTATATTGACGAGGCAGTTCATCATTGTTTTTAGCTTAACCAGACAAAGAAGTATTCAATTGAATCCGCTCTTTAACCAGAACAGACGTTTAAACATGCTTTTAGGAAACGAACAAAATTCCTTTAGATAGATACGAAAAAAAATCTTTTCTTAATTTTAAGCATCTTTCATTTTCGGAAGCTGAGGAATTTTACGCCAAGTAATTCGACCACTATGCTGAAATAGATCTTCTAGAAAGTGTAGCTTTAGCAAAAGATAAAAGATGTGATAGGAAAAATTAGGACAAATATATTTTCCTTTCTAATTTGGCAATACGTACATCTCGTTATAAAGAACTATTGGCAAACCTTTACATTACTTTCGCAATTTCTTTTTCTGTGCTTTTTTCCTTTTATAAAAAAAATCAAGACTTTCTTTTCTTGTTAAAATTTGAATGATTTAAATCTATAGGCTTTCATTACACTCCGGGAGATTTATTGAAACAGATGACAATGTACTAAAAAGCTATTTTATTTGATAAAGATTTACTACTTGCCGGTATGTTCATCTACGATGACAAGAAAGTATTATAAAATTCATCTCGATGAGAAGAAAGCCCCATTATTTCAAATGAAAATTATTGTATTCTCCAAAAATATTTACTTTGAGATTTTTCTCTGATTTCTCTCTCTCTCTGAGTACTTTTAAGGTTATACAATATTATGAAGAACATCTTTTATAAAACATCAAATTTTCCAACTGCAGGAACAATAACATTTTAGAATGATAGAAGACTATGTGAACAAAAAGAAAGACTTTTTCCGTGTTGTCTTGGTATAAGGAAAGAGCTCTTTTGTCACAGAAGTTATTCTTGTTTAAATGTTATTCATTTGAAATATTGTGTGTATGCGCGTTAGATATAAATCTCACATATTCACTTACACACTCACTCACTCATCACGATATCATTGGAACAACTAAACCTATAGACTTGAAATTTGGTACGCCTGTTCCTTCCACGAAGATCCGCTAAGAACGGATTTCGCAAAAGTAGACCTCTAAGGAGCATTGTGGGAGATTAAGGGGCGTTATAGATAATTATTTCCTTTTTTAAACTTTTAAACGTCAGTCTTGAAATTTCCCTTGCTGATCCTTTCATGGAATAAAGATCCGCTCCAAAACGGATCTTGTGGAAATAAGTTTTATGGGAGGAGGTTACGGGTGCGTAAAAGATAATTCTACTTCAATTTTAGAAATTATAATTCAGAATTCTTGTACTTTTTTGGTGAGAGTTATAAGATTGTTTTTGAATATATTCGACGCTTAATGCTAGGACTTAAATATCAATAATTTATATACATACATATACATATGTATATATATATATATATATATATATATACATATATATATATATATACATATATATATATATATACATATATATATATACATATATATATATACATATATATATATATATATGAAGTAATTGTGTATGCAAAAGTTCTAAGACCTACAATGCCAAAGAAGAAAGAAATTGGAGTTTGCGAGACACAACAAATGTAGAAACAAACGAAGTCTTTGAACTAAACTGGAGATCTATTATGATTTCTAAAGCTGTCGCTGAATTAGGGCCAGCGATTTAGGGAAGGTTAGCAATACTCTTTATGATCTACCTTCCCTGCACAGCAGAAATTTCGGACATAATAGAAAAGATATATATATATATATATATATATATATATATATATATATTGTGCGGAAACCCAATTTTATTAATTATTATAAGACTATATATCCATATGGTTTGAATACTATTCACTTTGGAAAAATGTTTACTTAGCATTCAACATTCTGATTACAAGAATTATTTTCTTTATAGTAGTGGACTTTACACATAATGTTAAACGTATGAAAAGAGGTAATAGGAAGAGGAGAACTCATAGACTTCAGTAGAGATACATAGATTCTAAAATTAAAGATTTTTGCATAATTTTGAAAAGTTTTAACATTAAACAAATCAAGCATTTTCATGTTTGGTCTAAATAAAAAAAAAGAAATTAGCTATACTAGAGATATCCTCAAAAGTATGGTTTTAAAGACTGTCATGCCTTATATAATTGCTTGATATTGTTAATTTTCTCTATTCATAAATTCAATATTGAAGGCATAGATTTGGTAAATAGTTCGACTGAGTATTGTACCATACTGTTCATGAATAAATCTTTTATAATAACATTAATTTCAAATATTTTAATAAGTAAGTTCACATTGACTGCCTATAAAATGTAACGTTTGTGAATAAGAAGGTTTTAAAATACAATAAAAAATAGGTAGCTCAATTTTTAATTACAAATTGATATTAATGATTTGCAAATTAATAATGATATTGTTTGTAATTGTAAAGATTATTCTGAATATGTAAAATGATCATCACAAGCATGGGTAACTGGTAATTTAAATATAGTTAGAGATAATACTCTTAGAGATATAATGTCCAGTGCTGCACTAGTTTTAGATTAACATCTCTAATAATAATAATGCTATTAAAATCAAAATTTCAAAAGATATTATTAATCATTACAAAATTAGCTATTAAATACAGTCTTCCTATTGTAGCTTTTAATGAATTTAAAATGTAAAGTATTAAATGAGCCGCCGCACTTTAACTTATGAAACTTGATAATGATATAAGTAACTTACAAAGAATATTAAGAACCAAATTGCAGACCCATGCAAAAGAACTTTTATTATTGTCTATGTCGATAAAGTACCGGGTAATTATGCAATTATTTGCAAATGGCTTTATACTACTATGCTAAACAAAACATTTTCATAATAATTCTGCTTTTTAAAATCTAATCCGCCAAAGAGAAATTATTAAATTAATCTCTGCTTTTGCTAAAAATAGATTTACGTATTTTGGATATTAAATCTCCTTACATTTTCCTAACTCCTAAATTTCATAAAATTCCTGTTAAATTTAGGAACTATTACGAATGGTTTTTTTTTTAAAACTTTATATTACACCTCCGGGCAAAAATCTACAAAATATTATTCAATCTACATTAGACAAAATTGATAATTCTATTATTGTTAAGAATAGTATGCACATTATTAAGTACATGCAAAGTAAAAATTATTTCTATGTATACCGCGATTTTGAAGATTTATTTAATTCCATAGATATGTAAAGATATGTTTTCAAAGATTCTAAAACAGAATATAAAAACAAATTTAGATATTAAAATACGATAAATATATTTCTATTATTGAATTATATTAAAAGAAAAATTATGTTTTCCATATGTACCCTTTATTATTATCAGCAAATTAAATGCTTATCAATGAGGGGAGAATCTTGTTACTTTTTAGATACATAGATGACTTTAAATATATTAGTAATATAGAGTAAACTTTGTTCCTAACCTTAATTATTATTATCCCCACTATTTAAATTAGCAAAACCAATTATAATATTGAGTCAGCTAACTTTGACCTTCAACAAAAGTACAAGAATAGTCAAGTTATTAAGTAAATATTATTTCTGATAAAAGAGATACATTTGATTTTAACATTATAAAAATGCTCTGGGTAGTAACTCACAATCATATATTATTATTTTGTAAAACATTATCTTAAATTTTATAAAAAGATACAATTTATTTCTAGCCACGACAACATTTTAAAACAAAGTAATTTTAGAATTGCACAATTGCTTGTAATTACACTTATCCAAGTAAATTTATAAATATATATTTCTATTTCTAATTAAAACATATTTTTACCTTAGTTCATTATTTTATTTAATATTCCTTTTTTATTTAGTTTATTTTAAAAATATTTAAAAAACAAAAATTTAAGCGCTTATTTTAATTGCTATATATCGATTAGTATATAATCATCCAAGTTTATTAACTTTGTAATATATTTCCTATTCCGATTTTATAATCTTAACTTGTTCATTATTGTTTTAAAACTTCCTTTATTTAGTTTATTTTAAAAATCTTAGCTTGGTTTAAGTCGAATGGCCAGTGTCAAATAAATATCCAGGTAAGTTTTACTCTTTTCCTTCTCGAATAGTCGTCTCAATAGCATCTGTCATTTACGTCATTTCGCGTTGTGTTTTATAGTGGAAGGCCAGAACGTCTCTTTTCGATCTCCAGTAATTATTTTGCCACGCAAGTGTTTTTTTAAATTTTATTATTGGCTGGCCCTCTCCTTGAGACATTCATTATTGTCTCGCTTTTCTTAGCTTCATTTTAATATATTAGCAGTTTTCTCCCACGTTTGTATTAGGCTTAACTTTTCAACTTGTGTCTTTTCCCCTATTATGTCAGAAAGTTTCGCCGTACGGGAAGCAAGCCGAGATCCATAATGCATTGCTAACCCTAATTCAAGCAAACTAATTCAAGAAGGACAGTTTTAGAAAAATCATAATAGGTCTCCAGTTTAGTCCAAAGATCTTGTATCTACATTTGTTGTGCCCTGCGAATCTGCACTTCTTCCTGCTTTAGCACTGTAGGTGTTCCTCAGTACTTCTTCTCACTTTTTATTTATGCATTATTACTATAGAGGAGAGAGTAGTATATAGTATATATATATATATATATATATATATATATATATATATATATATATATATATATATATATATATACCATTATATATATATATACATAAACAAATAGAGTATATGTTCTTACAAACATAAATGAAATACCCAGAAAAGAGGGGTAACGGTTATTATTTCCATATGAGAGTACTTTTATCAAATCCGAATAATTTAAAATTTTGTTAGGAAAACGAATTGAATCTTTTCCTTTAACCCCTTTCTATTGTGCAGTTTTTTGTAGCTTCTTTACTGTAAATTCCCTGCTACCGCATTAAACAAGAAGTCTAAGGAATTGAGTTATAAGGGATATATTAATTTTAAATTTCCAGAAGGATATTTAGACTCTTAGAATAGGAAATATCCTTTCATAAAATTAGCATTAATTGGGCAAAAGATCTTAAATTTAATTTCCTTTCTTAATTTTTATTTGTATTCGGTCGATTGCAGTATTTTTATTACCCTTAGTAAACCAATTGTTCTGATAACGAATAATTTTATTTGATATTTTAGTATCTATGTATTTTATTAATAGTAAATTGTTTAACACAAATTTAAGTGAGCCCTTTAAGACGAAATACAATTTAAATAATTATGGAAGCAAAAAAAAAAATATATATTATTAACCTGTGCAGTACTAAACAAAATAAATTATATGATTTAGAGATAAAAATAAATTTCTTCTTTATTTTCTAGCAAATATATTAAAATCTAATGTCAATATAAATATGAGAAAAATGTTGCAAGAATGGTATATATTGCCACATTTTTTAAAACAATACATGTAATTTTTTCAAGGAAAAATTAAGATATTTTCAAAGCTTCTTAAGCATCATCGCTACGATAATTTTTAGCTGTTCAACAACTTTTCTTGTGTCTATTAATTTCTGGCTGTTTTTCATTTGTAATTATTTCATGCGATATTTTAATTAAAAATCACGTTTACAGCTCTCTCAATAAATTTTCATCATATCATAGTTCTTAAAAATGCTCGTTAAATATTTGGAGGCTCAAACGTCCTCTCGTCGATGAGGTGTGAACGTTAGGAGAAGGGGTGCCAGCTCATGTGTCGTCATCTTCGCTTGACCATGGTTCAAATTAGGAAGTTCATTGCCAAAATCTCTTAGGGAGCTGAATAGTACGACGTCATTATTCCCTCATTCACAATAATTACATGTATTTCAACACTCATGAAATTGCAATTGATGAATTCATTTTTAGTGAAAATACGTTAAATTCTAGTTGAAAATTACTGATTAAAATGATGAAATTTGAACAGTTTAATTGATTATGTTTCGGATTTATTTGCACACTCTCTCAGATTTAACACCAATGTAAATATTTAATTAATTACATGAATTAATTAAATTGTGAACCATATAATCAATATTATTTGAATATTGATATTCGTTTGAAAAAATCGCATTGCTATAATTCGCCATATTTCCCAAAATTTGTATGTAATTTATCAACAGAATATGTTTTTTGACCTTTGTACTGCTGAACAAAATCAAAAGTGCTTCTTGAAACTTAAAAATATTTTATATTTTAGTAAAATGGGCATGAGATATACATAATTATTGGATGATTGAATACGAGTGTGAGGGTACTTACAATACCGAACATTGAAAATAGGTTATAAGATTAACTGGACTCTATAACTAAAAAAAATTCAATCGCATATAAAAGAAAATACATCATATAATAATTTTTTAATGTTCTGTTATTTGTGAATTGGCTTTATTATTATATATAAGCTTTCATTTCATCTGGTAACATGATTAAAAAATGTTCTGACATTATACCATTCGTATGTTAAGTACTTAAAAAATATTAAAATATATTTCTCTATGCACAATACAAACAACAGTAAGCAACACTTTTTGAAATCAAGCGTATAATTCCACACCGCTGGTTTGGATTTAAAATTTCTAGCATTGATATGTGCTTTTTATTTAGGCGTGCGTGAGCATTTATCTAGAGTTTGAATTTAATGTATGTGAAGAAAGGCAGAATTATCTAATACATATATCCTAGCCTCACAAAATACCTCACATGGAAGTGATTCCGTACAGTCGAAGAGGAAACGAAGCAAACGGTATCTTTTTCGATATTCTGAGTCTGATTTCGTTTTCCGCACGAGAGAGTTTTATTTTTTTATGACGCTACATCTCCGCTCTCTGTACCGAGCTCAAAATATTTTTCCTCAAATTCGTAGTTGTAATACACGAATGCCTGATATTTTTCTACCTTTCTTCAAAAAATTGATAAGAATATTGAAATTGTAAGAAGAAAAAATACAGAGTCTATTGTGCTTTTCATTAACGTTTTAAAGGGAACATTGTACTTCGCATGTGAACTTTTATGTAGTAGTTTAACCACTTAAGTGGTCAATTTTTTTGCCCAAAATATCCCCCCAAAAAAAAGGCTTACTTTTTATTGAATATAACTTAGCATAATACTTAACATAGAATGCGAAAATGGAAGAAATGTATTTTAATTTTGAATTTTAAAGCTCTCTCGCTATTTTTTATTTTATCATTGTAGAACACAAAAACCTTAAGTGTTTGCTTTTTATAAGTACACTCTGCATACTATGAAGACTGTTTCATATATCTCAAAAGAAATTATCTTATACTTGCAAAAAAATTTCATGTTCGTACCTCTTTTTCAAAAGGTTCAGGAATTTGTTTGTGTGTGTATCTGTAAATGCACACACTCTATTTGAAACATAGTGTAATACTAAATCTCACATTGCAATGGGTCACGGGCAAAGCGGTGTGACGTCTCTCGCGTCTTTCTGCTAACATAACTCCTATGTTCTTTTGACACGCATGATTAATGGCAAAACTTTTCCAACCCAATACCAAGAAGATAAAACAAAGATATTATGCAAAATGAGTTATACTATAAAAGGATAGATGATGATAAGATATAGCGCGTCGGGCGAGATAGTTTAGTGTGGAATCATTCCCACTCCGGTGCTAGTGCGGCCAGCTTTAAAGATAGCTTAGTGTGTAGTCTTACAGATCAAGAGTTAGCAGTCCGAGAGCTTTAGAATAGAAGCCTAATATAAAGAAGTCGGAATCCTCTTATTCAAAGTGAATTATAGCTATCTCTTTAGGTAAAGGAAGCTGAGATCTCAAAAAGGTAATATTTGGATATAAGTAATTAGATGAATAGGATTATTAATGATAATTGGTACAAAAGGATCTAGTTGCGTGATCTGACTTCTAAAATACACGGTTTAATTTATGTTAGCTCTCACTTTAATTATAATTGTCAAATTAGAATTTAAGTAATATAAGTTATTCTTAATAAAAGTTTGTATTAAGAACTACTATGTCTCATCATTTTGATAATCCCAAACCTCTAGCTTACGCGGAACCGGCACGACATGGTCATCACAGGTGATGGCTAGCGTCGCAATGGCGCCCGAACTTATATACCTCTGGGTTAGGCAATGTAGGTGGAAGTATCGGTTCTACCTGAAATGTAATTTTCAGGTCGGCAGTCATTTCTGCAGAGTTTATCGAGTGTATCGGGATAATAACATACAGCTACTTCTTGAAATCCCAATCTGTCATGTGCTTACTTAAAGTCATCTCAGGAAGCGCCCCAAGATTGGTATTCGATATTGGTTCGTTGTTAGTGCAAAATAAGCTCACGGATTTTGCGCAGCTCAAAGCTGAATTATTAGCGAAGGCTTTTCCCGCGGTCAAAAATAAGAAAGAATCACAGTCGCAGTTTTACGCGTCATTAGCAGGAAGAAATCAGATCCTACTGATTTCGTGTATAGATTACTAAAAATAGAGAGAAGTTTAGAATTAGAAATGTCCCAAGCAGACTTAGTGGATCATATTTAGTTCGACTCGAACCACAGATCCAGGACTACGTGGAAGTCAGAACTACAAACACGATACAACTTTAGAAGTCTGGCTAAATTCGAAGAGAGATATTCTGCAAAATTACAAGTACGGGTAAAACGATAATGAAAGACGAGGTCAAAAACGCTGTATTAGGATTTTTCCTTAATTTTGAAGCTACTGGTAAGTCCTATGAATTCTGAAAAGCAAGACGGTGACCAAATAACAGTAGAAATGAGTTTTTACGAGAATAGCTGTCAAAAATAATAGAGGGCTCGAGAGGAATAGGTTTCAGAATAATGATCAAAGATTCAATAACAGGGCTTACTCAGGTCGAAATGAGCAAAATGATAATTTTAATAGAGGGACCGTAGAAATAGGGGTTCGAGTGAAAATTTCAATCGAGGCGATAGACGCAAAAGGGGAGATAGGTGGGAGTCTGGGTGTAGAGGTGCCCGAATATAAACAATTTCAAACAAGTATAATTTTTAAATTTAACAATGATTGTTTTATTGACATTATTTATATATACTGGAGCTTTGTCAGTAAAATGTTTAAAATATAATCATACTCTTTTAAAAAATCATAAGCATATGAAAGTACCCTATGATAAATATTAAGTATTTTTTGCGTTGCGCACGCTATTTTCTAAAAATAGTAGCTTTAATTACTAGCTATGTAAGTTGAATGTAATGCTAAATGTATATTCTCATTACACTATAGCTATTTTATATAAATAGAATAAATAACTTACATATTTAATAAATAAAAACATAAATTTTTTTAAAAATACTAAAAATTGCAATGTTTTTACAAATACTTTAAAAATACAAAGACATATAATACTAAAATTAGGCACGGCTTAAAAGAGTATGATGCATTTTATAATTCTATAAATTTTTATACATCAGATACTACTATTTTAGAAAATAGCGTGCGCAACACAAAAAATACCATATTTATTATAGAATTTTCATATGCTTATGATTTTAAAATTATGATTATATTTAAAACATTTTATATTTTTCTGAAGCTTTCTCCTATCTTTTATAAATAATGTGTAAAAGATCTGAATCATTAAATTTAATTTTAAATGAATTATACCTGTTTGAAAATTGTTTATATTTTCAGACCTCTAGAAAAATTTAACACCCCTGAGACCCCTTAAACATTGTAAAGGTTAATGATCAACCTCAAGAGGTGTCGACAAGAGAGACAATTAGACTTTCTCCCATATGTATATCACCCGTAGAATCCCCACGTTCCTATTTTATTAAATAACACATTTTGAAAGCGCTATGGGACACCGGAGCAGATAAAATCATTTATATCGGAAAAGTATATAGAAAAATATTTTTCTATAAGCAAATTAAAAATCGCGAGCCCAGGTAATAAATAAGTTGACAGGGTGCGAAACATGTGGGGATCGTAGAATTGAATGTTCGTACCGACAATCTGAAAGGAATTGGTCATTTCATGTGTTGACAGATTTTAGAATACCCATGTATTCTAGGATCGATTTCATAAGTGCGTCAAGAATCGTATTAGATTTTGGATCAAAAATCGTTAAAATTCCAGATTCTCAAATAAATAAGGTGGTTGGAACCAATTAGTGAAAAAGGCTGAAATAGATTTATCTAAGACAAAATTGGGGAGGTAGAAAACAAAAAAACTACAAAATTTGTTTAGTAGTTTTTAAAGGGTTATTTTCAGAGAAAACCAGGTCTTACCTATGTTTTATACCATGAAATTGACATCGAGATAACCCACCAGTAGCTTCAAGGCCTTATAGGTATGATCGCACTAAGCAAGCAATAATAGATTTTCACACAAAAAATGTTACAAGAGGAAACGATTGTTCCAATTCAATCCCCATACGCGTCACCTGTTGTATTATGCAAGAAAAATAATGTGGGTTACCACCGGATAATCCGAAGCATATAGATTTGCAGTAGACTAGAGAAAATTAAATTCGATCACAAAGTATCTGGGCGATGGAATTCTTTTACCGTTAATAGATGATTTATTAACGAACATACCATATACAACAATAATGTCATCTCTCTTGATCTAAGAAGTGGGTACTTTCAAATGGCAGTAAACCCCAGTGATATTGTTAAGACCGTTTGTAGTAAAAGTGGCACTTATGCTTTCAAGCGGATGCCATTCGGTTTTATCAGGAGCAGTCTCCACCCTTTCAAAAGGCAATTGACATAATCCTAAAACCGGTGATAGGGAAATTTGTAGTGTTTATATGGACGACGTTATTATTATTGCCCATCATTCACTCACCATGTTGAACATTTAAGGGAAGTTTTTTCGTTGTTAAAGGATGCAGGATTGACATTAAATAAGGAAAAATGTAAATTTGGGTGCGATGAATTGAAAATATTTGGGATTAATTATTGTGCAAAGAAGGAATTAAAACGGATGAGCATTGTGTTGGTTAGAGCTATACAAGAGATGCAAAACCGCCCCGTAACTCAAAAAGAGGTGTCCAAGTTTTTGGGTATGTCCCAGTGGTACGCGAAATTTATTAAAAAAATTATGCGGATATTTGTGAGCCACTTTATAATCTTAAACGAAAATTTAAAAAATTTGTCTCGTCCAATGAAGCACAAAAGCATTCGAAGAGGCCTTCCATGAGGCGGGTAACAAAAGCGCCAGTTTTAAAATTACCAAACTTCTCTCAGGAGCCATTCGAGTTATTTACAGATGCCAGTTCGATTGGTTTAGGAGCAGTACTTAACCAACAAAACAGACCAGTGGTATTTGCGTCACGCACACCGAACAACGCAGAGAGGAATTACACAGTAACCGAAAGAGAATGTCTAGCAGTAGTATGGGCGTTGAACAAATTTAGAACATATATTTAGAATATTACCCATTAGGTAATAACAGATCACGCCGCATTAACACGCCTAACACATGGCAAAATTTGTCGAGATAGGATGATTAGGATGGGCAAATGAAAAGTTAGTATGAATTCAATATAGAATGGAACATAGACCGGGAACTCAAAATGCAGTGGCTGACATTCTTCAAGGAATCCAATTTAAAAGTATAATTGGTGATAAAATTAATTGTGCCATAACGGTGATTTCGCACTTACTTCTGCGGGAACAATAATAACGGAACAGAAAACGACTCCAGAATTAGGTCATATATATAGATATTTAGAAAACCCGGAAGATAATCCCCCGGTTAATGCAACGATATGTGAGAATTGGTCCCACGATTTCCGTTTAATTGAAGGATTATTATTTTATGCGAAACACGCAACGTCATTAGGTGAAAATGCGTGTATACATTCCAAAATCTTTTAAGGAATGAAATAATGAGAGAATTTCATGACAAGCCAATCGCTGGACACTTAGGCAGATTTTAAAACGTGTATCATAAAATTCGGGACGTTTGTTATTTCCCGTACATGAGAAAATTCATTGATCACTATGTCTCTACATGCAATATGTGACAAGTTAATAACTATAAAAACGCGTTACCAGCTGGTCGATTAAATCCACTATATCGAATTATCCGGAATGAGATAGTGACGTTAGATTTATTAGGCCCGTATCCTATACTGAGAGTAAGACGTAACCGCTATATTTTTAGTAATAACCGATCATTTCAGCAAATGGGCTGAAATTATACCTCTTAAAAGGCCTCATCTCGTATAATAGCGATATTTTTTGATAACTTTATATCGCGTTATGGAGCTCCAATAAATTAATAAGTGATAATATCCCCAATTTATATCCGAAATTTTTGAGCACTTAAGTGAAAGATTAGGCATAAGGCAGGTGAAGACTGTTGCATATCGACCACAAGCAAATCGGACTGAAAAGAGTTAATCGAGATATAGTGCAAAATGATTGCAAATTATGTTAATGATCAACACGATACTTTTGGGATCAATTTACGTGAAGTTTTGTTTACGCTATTCGTACGGCGGTGAATGAAACAACGGAAAACACCGGCTGAATTATTTTTAGGTCGAAAAATTGATTACAATTCATTTCAAAAACTAGTTATGATATCGGAAAGTTCAAAATTCAAAATTCAAGATATACAGAAAAGCTTTAAAGAAGCTAGGACTAAGTACGAAAATTAAACAGGAAAGGTGGGAAAAATATTATAATAGACGTAGAAAGACATAAAAAATAAAAGGTAAATGATTGCCCTTATTAGAAACACACCCTGTAAGTTCAGCAGCTAACAAAGTATGTGCTAAATTTAAAACAAAAAATTTGAGGGACCTTTTATAGAGTCTTAGAAGTTAAGAATTGTAATAATATTTTTCGTAATATGGAAATCAGGAAAAAAGATTAACAGTTAACGTAGATCAAATAAGAATATATCATCGTCATAGGAAATGACGAGGTCGAATTAGAAACAGGTATCCCAAATATATGAACAAGTCAGGAAACTCGTACTTCGGAAAAAGTACATCAAGGATTAAATGAGTCACAATATGGGAAAGAAAATCTACGGTGAAACGTAGGTTAGAGGCAAAAGGGATTGGTAACCAATCAAATCAATATAAAAAATACAGAGAGGACCCATAAAAACAAATCACTGGTCAGATCACTACCTAGTTCATTAGGGAATGAAAAATAAAACAAAAAGGTTTAGGAATAATAGGGGTATTAAAAAGATCAGGTGTGTCGGGGGCAAGTGGACCACAAAGAAAGTGGCAAAGAAAAGGGGAACAATAATAATAATAAAAGACAATGTCATCCAAAGTACTATTTCCAAAAAGAGAAAAAGAACAGAAGAGAATGCACAGAAGTTCCAAATAAATCAACTTACAGTCTAAGGCCACGACGGAGAACAGAAGAAACCCCGACCAGCCAAGGAGACAATTGGGAAGTCAAGGAAAGGACGAGACAAGGAGATTACAAGCCTTACAACAAGAAATTCCAGTACAAACTGAGGAAAGAAGAGTGATAGCACCCTCATCTTGGACGAAATGGGAGAGAAAACATATAAAAATCAGGTTGTATTGTTTCATTTTTATGATCTTCCAACAAGTGGTCGGAAGAATTATTGCAAAGAAGGAAGTCTCGGGCGGTGCTTAAAGTTATAAGCTGTCAAACACTACAATGAGTGTTTATTTAATTTTGGAACTTTTGACTTGTTGGGTAAATTTTTTCTGAAGAAAACATTTGTAATCACACATTTGTTTGTTTCGATGTATGACTTCGTGAGATGTGCGAAAATTCCTTTGGTTATTTGTTATAATAGTTTATTGAAAAAATGTTTGTAATTGTATAATATGTGTATATATATATGTTGTTGTATTGTTACGTAATATGAGGCATCTGGTTCAGGAAACGCGGCGTAGTCAAGGCACTAACAATAATATAAACGAGCTGCGCGGCTCATTGGGAGTTTTGTTGAAACCAGATGTGGGGATGCAAATTTATTGTGATATATAAATAATATATACACCAGAAATTGATTAATATTATGGAAATAGAGACTCAAAGTTTTCATTTCAGGGAGACTGACCCTGAAAAATCTTGAAAAAGTATGCAATTTATAGCTTCAAGAAAGGGAGCGGAAGTACCAGCTCCATATGAAGTGTTAGAGTCAAAGATTGGGTCTGCGCACCCAGAATATTTGTTTTAGAAAATTTAAGTGTATAAATATTTTAAGAAATTGAATGTTAAAAAGTGAGAGGCATAAATTAAAACAGTGCAATTATTAATGTGGGCCTAGTTATTGGAGTAAAATTTATTGTCACGAGTTTAAATTTAAATTGAATATTAAAATTTACTTCTAAGATGAGTAATGAAAATTAAAGTCAAGATAAATTTTGGAAATTATAAAAGTTAAAATGAGGATTTAAGATTAAAATTTAAATAAAACTCAGAAAGCGAAGAAATTTAGAAATAGAGATTTATGACAATGTAATTTATTAAGGGCATTGGTGAACCTTATAACATACGTTTTTCTTCTTTTGAGTGGGGGTTAGACGTAACTTCTCGCGTCCTTTCTGCTAACATAACTCCTATGTCTTTTGACGTCAATGATTACGCAAAACTTTTCCAACCCAATACCAAGAAGATAAAACAAAGATATTATGCAAAATGAGATATACTATAAAAAAGGATAGAAGCTTTGATGATAAAGATATAGCGCGTCAAGCTTAGAGATACAGTTTAGAGTGTGTGGAATCATTCTGATCGTTAGTGCGGCTAGTTTAAAGATAGCTTAGTGTGTGTAGTCTTACAGATCAAGAGTTAGCATTGAGAGCTTTAGAAGGAATAGAAGCCTAATATAGCAGTCGGAATCCTCTTATTCAAAGTGAATTATAGCTATCTCTTTTTAGGTAAAGGAAGGAGATCTGAAAAAGGTAATATTTGATATAAGTAATTAGATGAATAGGATTATTAATGATAATTGAGATAAAGGATCTTAGTTGCGTGATCTGGACTTAAATACACGGTTTAATTTTTGGGTGTTAGCTCACTTTAATTATAATTGTCAAATTAGAATTTAAGTAATATAAGTTATTCTTAATAAAGTTGTATTAAGAAACCGTACTATGTCTCATCATTTTGATAATCCCAAAACCTCTAGTTTACGCGGAACCGGCACGACATGGTCATCACAGGATGGCTGGCGTCGCAGCGGTTATGTAGAAGTAGCCCGTACGATGCACGTGCAAAACCAGTTGCTGCAGTGGCATCAAACCTTTTTTCCACCGGTCAGCAAACCTATGATAGGTATTTGCGGGGCCGCATGAGAATAATAGTGAGAAAAACATTATAGACCAAAGCAATATTGGACAAAAGCAAAAATGAACAAAAAATAAAAACTAATTTTTTTCTTGCTTTTAGTTTAATACTATATTAAATTTTCTATCAAACACACACAAAAGTATTAACTTTTATGCCTTTTTTATTGAGTTATAGCGTAGCTTTGATTTCTTTCATCCATAAAACAACCTCCTCTTGTTTACATTCCTACTTTTAAAAAATGAAAAATTGATAGCAGAATTGAAAGATTTGATTGCTTGATTCATAGAACTTCCTGCCAAATTGTTAGTACATTGTTCTTAACAATTTAATTTCTTAGTGCAGTTGGTCACGACTGGGCCACTCAGAAAAGGCTGTCGGTGAGCCACATGCGAGCCTGGCTATGACGCGATTACATTACTGAGTTAAGGGGTTGGCAGTGCTTTTTACTTGTAAGCAAGAGATACAGGGAGTGAAAAGTAGCTATGCGTGGAAATCAAAAGATAAAGCACAAATTACAAGTAGGGGAACGAAAATTTGAAAGACGAGGTCAAAAGCGATAGGATCCTAATTTTGAAGCAATGGTAGCTAGGAATTCTGAAGAAGACGTGACCAAATAACAGTAGAAATGAGTTTTACGAGAATAGCGCAAAAAATAGAGGGTCGAGAGGAATAGGTTTTGGAATAATGATCAAAGATTCAATAACGGGGCACCAGGTCGAAATGAGCAAAATGAAAATTTTTAAAGGGGGCCCGTAGAAATAGGGGTTCGGGGAAAAATTTCAATCGAGGCGATGGGACGAAAAAGGGGAAATTTAAGGGGTTCTGGGTTTTTTAGAGGTCAAAAATATAAAAAATTTTTCAAACAAGTAAAATTTTTTTTAAATTTAAAAATGATTTTTTTTAACATTATTTATAAATGGGTTTGAAAAATAAAATGTTTAAAAATATAATCAAATTTTAAAAAATCATAAGCATAAAAAATTCCCTATGATAAATATTAAGTATTTTTGGTTGCGCCCCCATTTTCAAAAAATAGTAGCTTTAATTACTAGCATAATTGAATAAAAGTTAAATTTTATTCTCATTAACTATAGCATTTTATATAAATAGAATAAAACTTACATTTTTTAATAAATAAAAACAAAAATTTTTTTAAAAATTAAAAAAAAATTGCAATTTTTTTACAAATTTTAAATAAAAAAAGACATATAATACTAAAATTAGGACGGCTTAAAGAGTATGATGCATTTTAAAACAAAAATTTTTTATACATCAGATATACTATTTTAGAAAATACCCCAACACAAAAAAAAAAATTTATTTATTATAAAACATATTTATGATTTTAAAATTATATTATTTTTTTAAAATTTTATATTTTCGGGCCCTTTTCTTTTATAAATAATGTGTAAAAGATTGAATCTTTAAAATTTTAAATTTTTAAATGAATTATATGTTTGAAAAAATTTTTTATATTTTCAGACCTCTAGAAAAATTTAACACCCCCGAGACCCCTTAAACATTGTAAAAGGGTTTAAATCAACCTCAAGAGGTGTCGACAAGAGAGACAATTAGACTTTTCCATATGTTATCAAACGTAGAATCCCAGTTCCATTTTATTAAATAACACATTTTTTTAAAGCGCATGGGACACCGGAGCAGATAAATATTTATATCGGAAAAGTATATAGAAAAAAATTTTTCTATAAGCAAATTAAAAAAACGGAGCCCAGGTAATAAAAAGACAGGGTGCGAAACCAAAAAAGGGGGTCGTAGAATTGAATGTTCGACGACAATTGAAAGGAATTGGTCATTTCATGTGTTAAAGATTTTAGAATACCCATGTATTCTAGGATCGATTTCATAAGTGCGTGGGGGAAATCGAAATTAGATTTTTTGGATCAAAAATCTTTAAAAAATTCCAGATTCTCAAATAAATAAGGGGGTTTGGGAACCCAAATTTAAAAGGAAAAAGGTTGAAATAGATTTATCTAAGAAAAAAATTGGGGGAGGTGGGAAAAAAAAAAACTACAAAATTTGTTTAGTATTTTTTAAAGGGGGTTATTTTCAGAAAAAACCAGGTCTTCCCTATTTTTTTATAAAATGAAATTGACAGGGGAGATAACCCACCAGTAGCTTCAACCCAAAGGAAAGGGATCGCACTAAGCAAGCAATAATAGTTTTTCACAAAAAAATGTTACAAGAGGAAACGATTGTTCCAATTCAATCCCCATACGCGTCCCCCGTTGTATTATGCAAGAAAAAAAATTTGGGTTCCACCGGATAACCCGGGAAGCATATAGATTTGCGGGTAGACTAGAAAAAATTTTAAATTGATCACAAAGTATGGGGCGATAACCCTTTTACCGAAATTTAGATGATTTATTAACGAACAAAAATTTATACAAAAAAAATTTGTCATCTCTTTGATCTAAGGGGGGAAATTTCAAATGGCAGAAACCCCAGTGATATTGTTAAGACCGTTTGTAGTAAAAGTGGCACTTATGCTTTCAAGCGGATCCCACCGGTTTTATCGGGAGCAGCCCCCCCTTTAAAAAAGGCAATTTACAAAAATCCAAAAACCCGGTGATAGGGAAATTTGTAGTGTTTATTGGACGACGTTATTATTAGCCCATCATTCACTCACCATGTTGAACATTTAAGGGAATTTTTTTCGTTGTTAAAGGATGCGGGGATTGACTTTTAAAAGGGAAAAAATGTAAATTTGGGGGGATGAATTAAAAATATTTGGGATTAATTATTGTAAAAGAAGGAATTAAAACGGATGAGAAAAAGGTTTTTTAGAGCTATACAAGAGATGAAAACCGCCCCGTAACTAAAAAAAAGAGGTGCCCAAATTTTTTAGGTATGTCCCAGTGGTACGCGAAATTTTTTAAAAAAAATTATGCGGATATTTGTGAGCCATTTTTATAATTTTTTAAAACAAAAATTTTAAAAAAATTTGTCTGGTCCAATGAAGCACAAAAGCATTCGAAGAGGTTCCAAGGAGGGGGGAAAAAAAGCGCCATTTTTAAAAATTACCAAATTTCCCTTGGAGCCATTCGAGTTTTTTTACAGATGCCAGTTCGATTGGTTTGGGAGCAGTACTTAACCAAAAAAACAGACCAAGTGGTTTTTTTGCGTCACGACCCCGAAAAACCCGCAGAGAGGAATTATACAGAAAACCGAAAGAAAAATGCCTAGCAGTAGATGGGCGTTGAAAAAATTTTAGAACATATTTTGGGAATATTACCCATTGGGGTTAACAGATCACGCCGCAAACACGCCTAACACATGGCAAAATTTGTCGAGTAGGATGATTGGGAGGGGCAAAAGAAAAGTTAGAGAATTCAATATAGAAGGGGAACATAGCCCGGGGAACTCAAAATGCAGTGGCTGACATTTTTTCAAGGAACCCAAATTTTAAAAGTATAATTGGTGATAAAATTAATTGTGCCATAACGGGATTTGGATTTACTTCGGGGAAAAATTTAATAAGGGAACAGAAAACGACCCAAAATTTTTGGGGTCATATATATAGATATTTGGGAAAACCCCGGAAGATAACCCCGGTTAATGCAACGATATGTGAAATTGGTCCCACGATTTCCGTTTAATTGAAGGATTATTTTTTTTATGCGAAACACGCAACGTCTTTAAAGGGTGAAAATGGTGTATACTTTCCCAAAAAATTTTTTAAGGGAAAATGAAATAATGAGAGAATTTCTTTGACAAGCCAATCGCGGGACACTTAGGCAGTTTTTTAAAACTTTATCATAAAATTTGGGGACGTTTGTTATTTCCCGTACATGAGAAAATTCATTGATAAATATTTTCCCCTTACATGCCATATGTGCCAAGTTAATAACTATAAAAACGCGTTACCAGCTGGTCGATTAAACCCAAATTATATCGAATTACCCGGGAATGAGATAGGGACGTTAGTTTTAAATTTGGGCCCGTACCCCATATGAGAGTAAGACGTAACCGCTATTTTTTTAGTAATAACCGATCATTTCAGAAAAATGGGGGGAAATTATACCTTTTAAAAAAGGCCCCTCATCTCGTATAATAGGGGATTTTTTTTGATAACTTTATATCGCGTTATGGAGCCCAAAAAATTTTTAATAAGTGATAATATCCCCAATTTATATCCAAATTTTTTTGAGCACTTAAGTGAAAAAATTAGGCATAAGGCATGTGAAGACTGTTGCATATCGACCACAAGAAAAATCGGACTAAAAAGATTTAAATTTGAGATATAGTGAAAAATGATTGCAAATTATGTTAATGATCAACACGATATTTTTGGGATCAATTTTACGTAAATTTTTGTTTACGCTATTCGAAAGGCGGTGAATGAAACAAGGGGAAAACACCGGCTGAATTATTTTTAGGTCAAAAAATTGATTAAAACCATTTAAAAAACTAGTTATGATATCGGAAAGTTAAAAATTTCAAAATTCAAGATATACAGAAAAGTTTTTTTAAAGAAGCTGGGACTAAGTAAAAAAAAATTAAACAGGAAAGGGGGGAAAAAATATTATAATAGACGTAGAAAACTTTAAAAAAAAAAGGTAAATGTTTGGGCCCTTATTAGAAACACACCCTGTAAGTTCAGCAGCTAACAAAGTATGTGCTAAATTTAAAAAAAAAAATTTGAGGGACCTTTTTTAGAGTCTTAGAAGTTAAGAATTGTAATAATATTTTTGTAATATGGAAATCAGGAAAAAAAAATTAACAGTTAACGTAGATCAAATAAGAAATATATCGTCATAGGAAATTTTACGAGGTCGAATTTAGGAAAAAGGTATCCCAAATATATAAAAGTCAGGAAACTCAAAATTTGGAAAAAATACATCAAGGATTAAATGAGTCACAAATGGGAAAGAAAAAACTTTGGGGGAAAAAAGTAGGTTAGAGGCAAAAGGGATTGGTAACCAATCAAATCAATATAAAAAAAACAGAGAGGACCCATAAAAACAAATCACTGGTCAGGGTCACTACCTAGTTCATTAGGGGAATTTTAAAAAAAAAAAAAAAAGGTTTTGGGGAAAAATAGGGGATTAAAAAAATCAGGTGTGTTTGGGGGCAAGTGGACCACAAAGAAAGTGGGAAAAAAAAAGGGGAACAATAATAATAATAAAAAAACAATGTCATCCGTACTATTTCCAAAAAGGAAAAAGAACAGAAGAGAATGCACAGAAGTTCCAAATAAATCAACTTACAGTCTAAGGCCACGACGGAGAACAGAAGGAAACCCCGACCAGCCAAGGAGACAATTGGGAAGTCAAGGGGGAAAAGGGCGGGCAAGGAGGGTTACAAGCCCTTTAAAAAAGAAATTCCAGTACAAAATGAGGAAAGAAGAGTGATAGCACCCCCATCTTGGGCGGAAAAGGGGAGAAAACATATAAAAATCAGGTTGTATTGTTTCATTTTTATGATCTTCCCCAAAAAGTGGTCGGAAGAATTATTGCAAAGAAGGAAGTCTCGGGCGGTGCTTTAAAAATTATAATGTCAAACACTACAATGAGTGTTTATTTAATTTTTTGGGAAATTTTTTACTTGTTTAAAAAATTTTTTTTGAAGAAAACATTTGTAATCACACATTTGTTTGTTTCGATGTTTTGACTTCTGAGATGGGAAAAAATTCCCCTTTTGGGTTTTTTGTTATAATAGTTTATTGAAAAAAAGTTTGTAATTGTTAATATGTGTTTTATATATGTTGTTGTATTGTTACGTAATTTTGAGGCATCTGGTTCAGGGGAAAAGCGGCGTAGTCAAGGCACCAACAATAATATTTAAAAGAGCTGCGCGGCTCATTGGGGGGTTTTTTTTGAAACCAGATGTGGGGGGATGAAAAATTTTTTGTGATATATAAATAATATATAAAAGGGAAAATTTATTAATATTATGGAAATAGAGACTCAAAAATTTTTATTTCAGGGAGACTGACCCCGAAAAATCTTGAAAAAATATGCAATTTATAGTTTCCCAAAAAAGGGAGCGGAAGTACCAGCTCCATATGAAGTGTTAGAGTCAAAGATTGGGTCTGCGCACCCAGAATATTTTTTTTTAGAAAATTTTTAAATGTATAAATATTTTAAGAAATTGAATGTTAAAAAATGAGAGGATAAATTAAAAAAGGAATTATTAATGTGGGCCTAGTTATTGGAGTAAAATTTATTGTCACGAGTTTTTAAAATTTTAAAATTTAATATTAAAATTTTAACCCAAGATGAGTAATGAAAAAAAGTCAAGATAAATTTTTTGGGAAAATTTTAAAAGTTAAAATGAGGGGTTTAAGATTAAAATTTAAATAAAACCCCAAAAGCGAAGAAATTTAGAAATAGAGATTTAGACAAGTAATTTATTAAGGGGCATTGGGAACCCCTTTAACAAAGTTTTTCTTTTTTTGGGGGGGTTAGGGCGTTTTTCGCGTCCTTTTTGCTAACATAACCCTATGTTTTTTTGACGGCCAAGATTACGGGAAAAAAATTTTCCAAAACCCCAAAACCAAGAAGATAAAACAAAAAATATTATGCAAAAAGAGAATACTATAAAAAAGGATAGAAGCTTTGATGATAAAAATATAGCGCGTCAAGCTTAGAGATAAATTTAAGGGGTGGAATCATTCTGATCGTTAGTGCGGGGTAGTTTAAAGATAGCTTAGGGGTGTAGTCTTACAGGGTCAAGAGTTAGCATTGAGAGCCCTTTTGGGAAAGGGAAAAGAAGCCTAATATAAAAAAGTCGGAATCCTCTTTTTTTCAAAAATGAATTATAGCTATCTCTTTTTTGGTAAAGGAAGGAGACCTTTAAAAAGGTAATATTTGATATAAGTAATTAGATGAATAGGATTATTAATGATAATTGAGGGTAAAGGATCTTTGTTGCGGGATCTGGACTTAAATACACGGTTTAATTTTTGGGTGTTAGCTCACTTTAATTATAATTGTCAAATTAGAATTTAAGTAATATAAGTTATTCTTAATAAAAGTTGTATTAAGAACTACTATGTCTCATCATTTTGATAATCCCAAACCTCTAGCTTACGCGGAACCGGCACGACATGGTCATCACAGGATGGCTATGTCGCAGCGGTTATGGTGAAGTAGCCCGTACGATGCACGTGCAAACCAGTTAAGGCAGGGTACTCAAAACCTTTTTTTCCACCGGTCAGCAAACCTATGATAGGTATTTCATGGGGGCCGTAACATGAGAATAGTGAGAAAAAACATTATAGGACCAAAGCAATATTGGACAAAGCAAAATGAACAAAAATAAAAAACTAATTTTTTTCTTGCTTTTAGTTTAATACTATATTAAATTTTCTATCAAACACACACAAAAGTATTAACTTTTATGCCTTTTTTATTGAGTTATAGCGTAGCTTTGATTTCTTTTCATCCATAAACAACCTCTTGTTTACATTCTACTTTAAAAAAAATGAAAATTGATAGCAGAATTGAAAGATTTGATTGCTTGATTCATAGAACTTCCCGCTAAATTGTTAGTACATTGTTCTTAAATAATTTAATTTCTTAGTGCAGTTGGCCACGACTGGGCCACTCAGAAAAGGTCGGTGAGCCACATGCGAGCCACAGGACGCAGATTAAGCATTACTGAGTTAAGGGGTTAAGTAGTGTTTTTACTTGTAAGCAAGAGATACAGGGAGTGAAAAGTAGCTATGCGTGGAAATCAAAAGATAAAGCACATGAAGTTTATTCTGATTGAGTCCCGAAATTGCCTTCTTCTAAGCAGAAGAGTTTTAAATGATTTAATTTTTGTCAACATTATCGGTCCGTTCAAATTCTGATAAGAAATTCAGCTAACAAAGTTAATTTATGATTAAAATTTACATTAAAATGTATTCAAATGAGTTACTAAGAAATTCATTTAAAAAACTAAGATTAAATCTATAAGGCGGGATTTACTCTAACAATATTTTGCAAAGTCCTTCAAAACAGCTCATAGCTTTGTAATAGTTCTTAGTTGATTTCAAATTTCTTAGAGCTGTTTTATAACAATTTATTAGTAAAAGAGAATATTATAAGAAATAATAAAGGAATATTCTGTAAAAAAGGAACTGATATCCAGTGCAATGTCCAGTGCTTATGGGACAGACCCTGTATGTTTGTAAATAAAGCGTATTAAAGATTCTCCCTAAAATTTGAAGTAATTTTAAGAACGTTTTGGCTTTATATGTATTTCAATCGTGCGATTCGTTCTCTGAGACAACACAAGAGCTATTGGTGAAGGACTTCGTAATTTTGATACCCGTTCAAATGACGAGGAAGACTCCCGAGATGACAACCCACTCTCCTAAGCTTCCATCGCCCGCCAGTACATTGGTGCGGATCAAATTACCTCGAACGGTAACTCTGGGGAGATTTTGCAAATGTAGAAATATTTCATTCAATCTAAAGCTTATATTTCTTTGAGAAATTTTTATTTATACAAAAGAAAACCTCGTTTTAAATACTTTAAACAAAAATAAACTAACCCATTATTATCAAGGTATGGTATCAGAATATTTAATACAATTTTTCTTTAATTGTTTAAATACTTTAACTGTTTTTGTCTTAGATATTAAATATGTATTTCTATTTTTCATCTTCAATCAGCGTACGGACTACCGAAAACTGGCCACAACTGGTTTGCCTGTACGCGCGCGCGCGGATTCTGATATTTTCTTCTTTCTATCTTCGACGAAAATTTTTGGGTACTTATGATGAGATTATTAGTGCTAGT
>BMAV01004649.1:0-14125 GCA_019973955.1 Trichonephila inaurata madagascariensis | reverse complement strand
ATGGACTGTATGCATATGAATGTCAAGGAAATTTTTTTTTAAAAATCATGTGGTAGAAAGTTTTTTGGTTTCCTAAATAAAAAAAGAATCCTTAAAGAATTAAGGCTTTCAGCTAATGTTAAAGAATAGGGACCAAATTTGGAATACTTTTTCAGATACAAAAGAACTCAAGCATTAATATTATATTCTGACTTCATTAATCTGTAGAGATTCATTTATTTTATCATACTACTAATTTTATTTTCGAGTTGACACATTTTTCTTTTATAAAATGTTTCGCATTTTTTTTCCTATACCGTAATGCTAAATTAGCTTTCCCTTTACATGTTAAAAGAAAAAACTAATTATTTATGAAATATTTTGAAATTTTAAAAACATTATATTATAAACAAATGCTTGAGTTACAATGTCACAAATTTTTATAAAAATTGAAGCATTTTTTTCTGTCCCAAAATGTGCTCTGCTTCAAGTTCATGCTCTCGTACATATGGCGAAAACAGCCTTAAGGGTAGTTAATTTTTCATAGATTGTATGAGAAAAATTTATATAAAATCTATTATTTGAAAAAAAATAATAAAAATGTGTGATACTTTATATTATATTTAAAGGTATATTAATTCTTAAAAACCTTTAAATACTGAATAATGAACTTAACCCCCTTAGCTGCCTATGAAAATTTAAATGATTCACTCTCCAGTGCCACAGTTTTTCACACAGGCACATAAAGTTATGTGGTGCATTTGAGGAAAAGAAAAGGCATAGAGAAGTAAATCCTTTTCAAACACTGTAAGGTCATTTTATTGCATTCCAAAGCCTTTCAAACAGTTTAACTGATAGTAACACAATGCAAAGAATCATACTTTGGAAAGGCATATGTATATGCCCTTGGCAATAAAGGGGTTAATAATAAATTTGAGGAATAATTTAGATATTGCTCCTGTATGTGCAAAAGATAGGCTTTGATTTTTTTAAAAAAATTATTATTTAATTTTTCTGTTTAATTTTAATTAGAGTAAACAATTGTTTTATGTATTTATTGTTTTGCAATTATGTAACTTAAAAATTAGTGCCTTAACACGATAAATAACTTAACTAAGTATTTTTTTAATTATGTACTTACAAAATATTTTTTTAAAAAAAAGATTTTTATTTTGGTTTACTTAAAAAAATGCTTTTAGAATAATTTGCTTACATTTTTTTTATTTATTTAATCCTTCAACTTTTAATGCATTATTTGTCTAGTTTTTAAAAAAAGTGCAATTTATTGGTGAATGTGTTTATTTTTATTTTATTTAATCTCGTTCCTTGAATTCAAATTACAAAACATTTGATAATGGAAGAATAGATCTGCTTCTAGATAACTGTATTTAATACAAATTTTAAAAAAAAATTGATCCAGTCTTAATTTGTTTATACTTGTATAAACATGTAGTTTATAAAATAATCTTGAGTCTGTGATTAAAAAAATGATTTTCAACATTGATAATATAAGGATTTATCAAGGAAATCAAATGAGAAATATTTAATAACATATTAATTTTGTTAAATCTTATTTCTTAAAAAAAAAAAAAAGTATTTTTGTTGCAAATATTTTAAAATATATATGTGAATAATTATTTTGATGAAATTGTTTTTATACATTCCTATGAAGCATTGTATGAGAAAAAGACAATCACATTACACACAGAAGATATTTTCTTATGAATTTTAGTGCTTGTTAGTGGACCAATTTTAGGCACTTTATATGAAAAAGAATTTAAAACAATCTGTTTCTAATTTTTTAAACAAATGTGTTCATGCGAATAAATAGTAACTGTGTATTTTGTAATCAAATGCTTTTTTTAAAGAAAAAGATTTGTTAGTGGTTCTGTACTTTCAGGGCTGCTTCTTCATTGTTGGTCTTGTTTTTACTATTGTTACTTTGCTTCTCTATTTATGCCTTGTTCAAGTTGAATAAAATTTTTATTTATTCAGTTGTTATTCACTCATTTTTCTAAGTAAATAATTTTGCTTTTTTTTAAATTAATGCATCAACATTCCGAAAATCTTTTGTGGTAAAATCGTTTCCAGTAATTGCACAGTGTATACCTGGTCATGCCATAAGTTCTGACTCAAGAATTTTGGACTATTTGCTGCGACTCAAATGTAGCAGATGATTTTATATTTCAATTTAAATTATAAAAAGTTGTGACATCTCTCGCGTTCTTCTTCTAACATAACCCTTACGTTCTTTGACGGCCACGATTAATGGCAAAACTTTTCCAACCCAAATCCAAGAAGTAAAACGAAGCATAGATGCAAATAAGATAACCTTTAAAAGGGATAGAAAGTTTAGTAGCAAAAATGGCAATTTAGAGAAAGCTCAGTTCGAAATGAAAAGTGTGGATCGACGGTTTAGAATCAAGACGCCCACCTCGCTAATCTGTACAAGGTGCATACTATTGCACACGAGCCCATCAGTCTACCTGAAAGTAACTGAATCATTGAGTATTCAACCAAAGTAGGAGAATATAATTTGAACTAGTATATTATTGAAACGAGATTAGTGATCTAATTAGTTATATTGATAAGTGATCTAATTGCGCGGATCTGAGTTAGTTAAAACGGCGTACTTTTTGGTTTATTATTCCTCACCCTTAATATAAGTTTGTTCGATATCTCTAAGTACTTAGTTAAATTTTAATAAAAAAGTCATATTAAGAATTATAGAATGTCTCATCCTTCCGATAATCCCACACCTCCAACTTACGCGGGAAAACCCCACGTCATAGCTATCGACAGATAGCAATGGCGCCCTCGAACAATTTTTATAATTTGCCAGGTAATGCATGAGGGTTTGGTATTTTACCAGAAATGTGTTTCTTTCCGGTCTGAGAATGTTACCGAATTTTCGAGGGCCATAGATAATCAAAATACAGTTACTTTGAAATCCCAAGTAACTTGGCATGTGCTTATTTGAAAAGTCATCTCAGGGGAAGGCCCAAGATTGGTACCTCATCATTTGGGATCGGTGCTAGTGCAAGATACAGCCACGGATTTCGCGTGCGCAGCTCAAGGCTGAATTAGCGAAGGCTTTCCCCACAATCAAAATAAGAAAGAATTGAGGCGAGGTTTTTCGCGTCGCAGCAGGGAAGAAATCAGGAACCACCAGATTTTGTTTACGATTTGCTAAAAATACATGAGTTTAGAGCTATGATGTCGTAGGCGGAATTGGTTGATCACATTTTTGGTTAGACTCGAACCACAAGTCCAGGACTATGTGGAAGTTCGCAATCCGCAGAACACGGTACAACTTTTAGAAATATTAGCTAAATTTGAAGAGAGGTATTCTTACAAATTAAAAAGGGGTTCGCAGAATAGTGATAATATGGAAAGACGGAGTCAAAACGCCATAGATGCCTAATTTTGATGCTAACGCAAGAAACTGAGAAATTCTGAGGTTGGGCGTAGACCAAATAATGGCAGAAATGATTCTAGAGGTACTTATGAGAATAGCCGTCAAAGTAATAGGTGGTTCGAGAGGAGGAATAGATTTCAGAATGATGATCAGAGATTCAACGAAAGGGGAGATACCAATTTCGAAATGATAATTTTAGTAGAGGGGAGAGACCCCGTAGAAAATAGGGGTTCGGAGGAAAATTTCAATCGAGGCGATAGGATGCAAAGGGGACGATTGAATGTTGTGAAAGTGAATGAAGTTCATAGTCAAAAGGAATCGGCAGGATATACCAATTAAGCTTTCTCCGATATGTATTTCACCCGTGGAGCTTCCTCGATCGTTCCTATTTTTATTAAATAACACATTTTTGAAAGCGCTATGGGACACCGGAGCAGATAAATCATTTATATCGGAAGAAATATAAAAAATGTTTTTATAAACAAGTAAGAAAATCGCGAGCTCAGGTGATCACAGCACAGGGAGCGAAATGCCAAAATATAGGAATTGTAGAATTGATTATTCAGATCCGCGAATTTGTTAGACCTTGGTCGTTTCATGTGTTGACGGATTTGGAATACCCATGTATTCTTGTGTGTGTGGTGTTGATTTTATAAGTGGGATCACAAGGATCGTTTTTAGACTTTGATCGAAAATCGTTGAAAATTCCCGCTGGATTCTCAGATAAATAGGGTGGTTGAACCGCTGAAGCGGAAATGTTGAAATAGATTTGTCTGAGACGTAAAAATGGAGGATAAACAAAAACAGGAATTACAAAATTTGTTTAGTAGTTTTAAAGGATTATTCTCAGACAAAACTACTGTTCTTACCTCATGTTTTAGCGTACCATGAAATTGACACGGGAGATAATCCACCAGTAGTTTCCAGGCCATTGTATATGACCGCAGAAACAAGCGATAATTGATTTTCATATACAAAAAATGTTACGAGAAGAAACGATTGTTCCAATTCAATCCCCGTACGCGTCACCGGTTGTGTTATGCAAGAAAATTAATGGGTTACCACCGGATAATCCGGAAGCATATAGATTTGGTGGTAGACTATAGGAAGCTAAATTCGATCACAAAGTATCCGCGATACACTTTACCGTTAATAGATGATTTAATAACGAACATCCCCTATACGACAATAATGTCATCTCTGATCTAAGAAGTGGGTACTTCAAAATGGCAGTAAAACCCCAGTGATATTGTTAAGACCGCATTCGTAGTAAAAAGTGGCACTTATGCTTTCCGGTGGATGCCATTCGGCTTAGCAGGGGCAGCTCCCAATTTTCAAAAGGCAATTGACCTAATCCTAAAACCGGTGATAGGGAAGTTTGTGAGTGTGTATATGGATGACGTTATTATTACGTCTCCATCATTCACTCACCATGTTGAGCATTTAAGGAAGGTTTTTTCGTTGTTGCAAGATGCAGGATTGACATTAAATAAAGATAAATGTAAATTTGGGTGCGATGAATTGAGGTATTTAGGATTAATTATTAGTAAGAAAGGAATCAAAACGGATGAGACAAAGGTTCGAGCCATACTAGACATGAAACCACCCCGTAACTCAAAGGAGGTGTCAAAGTTTTTGGTATGTCCCAGTGGTACGCGAAATTTATTAAAATTATGCTGATCTTTGTGAGCCCCCTTTATAATCTTAAACGAAAAATTAAAAAAATTGTCTGGTCCACTGAGGCGCAGAAGGCTAAGTATTCGAAGCGGTCAAGGCGGCCGTAACAAAGGCGCCAGTCTTAAATTGCCGAACTTTCAAAAGTCCTTCGAACTATTTACAGATGCCAGTTCAATCGGTTTGGGAGCAGTGCTTAATCAGGAACAAAGACCCATTATATTTGCTTCCACGTACTCTGAACAACGCAGAGAGGGAATTATACGGTAACCGAAAGAGAAAAGTCTGGCAGTAGTATGGGCGCTGGAACAAATTCCAACATATTTAGAGTGATGCCAATTAAAGTTATTACAGATCACGCTGCCTTAACAAGTCTAACGCATGGAAAACATTTGTCGAGTAGGATGATCAGATGGGCACTCAAATTAGCGGAATTTAATATAGAATTGGAACATAGACCTGGAACTCAAAATGCGGTGGCGGATATATTATCATGTTCCCTGTTGAAAGTATAATAGGAGAAAAGTTAATTGTGCAATAATCAGAGATTTAGTACTTACTTCGCGGGAACAGTTAATAACAGAGCAAAAGAATGACCCAGAATTAGGTCATATCTATAGATATTTAGAAAACCCGGAAGATAACTCTGTTAATGCGACGATATGTGAGAATTGGTCCCACGACTTCCGTCTAATTAAAGGCTTGTTGTTTTATGCGAAACACGCAACGTCGTTAGGAGAAATGCGTGTATACATTCCAAAGTCTTTAAGAAACAGCATACTACGCGAATTTCACGACAAGCCAATCGCGGGACATCTGGGTAGATTTAAAACTTATCATAAAATTCGGGTCGTTTGTTATTTCCCGTATATGAGAAAATTTATTGATCAATATGTCTCTACATGCCATATGTGCCAAGTTAATAATTACAATAACGCGTTACCAGCTGGTCGATTAAATCCGATTGTATCAAATTATCCAAATGAGATAGTTACGTTAGATTTGTTAGACCCGTATCCTATATCGAGAATAAGACGTAATCGATATGTTTTAGTAATTACCGATCATTTCAGCAAATGGGCTGAAATTATACCTCTTAAAAAGGGCTCGGCTTGTATAATAGCGGATACTTTTTTTTGATAATTTTATATCGCGTTTTGGAGCTCCAATAAAATTAATAAGTGATAACGGTACCCAATTTATATCCGAAATTTTTGAACATTTAAGTGAAAGATTAGGCATAAGGCATGTAAAGACTGTTGCATATAGGCCGCAAGCAAATAGGACAGAACGAGTTAATCGAGATATAGTGCAAATGATTACAAATTATGTTAATGATCAACACGATACTTGGGACCAATTCTTACGTGAGTTTGCTTACGCTATTCGTACAGCAGTGAATGAAACAACGGGAAAAACCCCTGCGGAATTATTTTTAGGTCGAAAGTTGATTACCCCATTTCAAAAATTAGTAATGATTTCAGACGGAACGGAATTTACAGTAAGAGATATTGAGAAAGTATTTCATGAAGCTAGACTAAGTACGAAAATTAAGCATGAAAGGTTGGAAAGATATTATAATAGACGAAGACGGGATGTACAAATTAAGGTAAAAGATTGGGTCTTATTAGAGACACACCCTTTAAGTTCAGCAGCTAATAAAATCTGTTTCAAATTTAAACAAAAATTTGAAGGTCCCTATAGAGTATTAGAAGTAAGAAATAATAATAATATTGTAATATGGAGGTCAGGAAAAAGATTAACTGTTAATGTTGATCAAATAAGAATATATCGTCATAGGAAATGTGACGAGGTCGAGTTAGGAACAGGTCGCCCAGATAGTATTAGTTCACGTCAGGAAACGAGTAGTTCGGAAAACGTACATCAAAGATCAAATGAGTCGCAATATGGGAAGAAAAGGTCTGCGGTAAAGCGTGAGTTAGAGGAAAAAGGGATAAATCTCAAGTCAAAACAATCTAAGAAAAACACGGATAGGGCCGATAAGCGCAGATCACTTATCAGATCGCTGCCTAGCTCATTCTCGAATGAAACAAGAAATAAAAGAAAACGGCTAGATAAAGGAATTAAAAGGTCGTATGGATCGGGGGCAAGTGGACCACAGAGAAAGTGGCAGAAAAGTAGACCCAATAACATTAATAAAAGACCATTGTCATCTAGTAACATTTATATAAGTAGGAAGAGAACAAGATGGAAACAACTGGAGTTCAAGATGGACGGAGATATGACCTGCGGCCCCGCCAAAGAAAGGACCAGGAGTCCCAACTGGCCAAGGGAAGCAACAGGACAAGCAAGGAAAAGCCGACAAAGGAACTACAAGCCCCTACAGCAGGCAACATAAAGAATTCCAGAGCAGCCGAGGAATGAGAAGAGGAAAGAACAGTGATAGCACCTCGTCATTAGAAGTCATGGTGGGAGACTGAATATAAAAATCAGGTTGTATTGTTTCATTTTTATGTTCTTTCCAACAAATGGTCGGAAGAATTATTGCAAAGAAGGAAGTCTCGGGCGGTGTTTAAAAGTTATAATCCAAGCAAAAGTTGACACTACAATGAGTGTATATTTTTTTTTGAACTTTTGACTTGTAAATTTTTTTCTCTCAAGTGTTGGAGAAAACAACTGTAATTATGCATTTGTTTACTTCGATGTATGACTTCGTGAGATGCGACAATTCCTTTGGTTATTTGTTTTAATGATTTATTGAAAAATGTTTGTAATTGTATAATGTTTATGTATATATATGTTGTTGTATTGTTCCGTATTAAGGTGCATCTGGTTCAGGGAAACGCGGCGTAGTCAGGGCACTAACAATAATATTAACAGCGCTGCGCGGCTCATTGGGAGTTTGACGGAGCCAGATGCGGGATGGAAATGAAAGTTTATTGTAATTTAAAAATGATATATAATGCATAAAAATTGTGAAACTTACTGGTATTATGTAAATATAGATTTTGCAAAGTAACTTAGAGTTTTATTTCAGGGTGACAGACCCTGAAAGTATTGTTCCATAGCTGATATGTAGCCTCAACTTGGAGCAGTGGAGCCGGTCTCCAAGCTCATAAATGAATATTTGTCCTGACGCAGAGTTTGGGTCTGCGCACCCAGGAAAAAATGCACGTAAAGTGTTTAAGTGTTTAGAATATTTAAGTAACGTTAAATATAGAGTTAAGTACATGTGTAAAAGTGAGAATATACCATGATTAAAAAGCAAAATTGTTAATGTTGGCCTACTTAATGGAATAAAATTTATTGTGTGTCTGTCACGAGTTTAAATTTAAATTTAAGTTAAATAAAAAATTTAATTCTAAGATGAAAAAAAAAAAATTACAGTTAAGTTAAATTTTTTGGAAAATTAGAAGTTAAAATGGGGGATTCAAGGTTAAAATTTAAATAAAACTTAAAAAATTGGGGAGGGTTCAGAAAAAAAAAAAAAATTGGGCACGTAATTTTTGGGGGTCCCGAACCCTTGAATAAATCACTTTTTTCTTTAACTGGGGTTGGCTTTTCCGTTCTTCTTCTAAAAACCCCCTACGTTCTTTGAGGGACGATTAATGGAAAAAATTTTTTAACCAAACCCAAGTAAAACGAAGCATAGATGCAAATAAGAAAACCCTTTTAAAAAGGGATAAAAAAGTTTAAGGAGGGAGAAAAAATGGCAATTTAAAACCATTTTCGAAATGAAAAGTGTGGGATCGACGGCTTAAATCAAGACGCCCACCTGTTAATCATAAGGTCCCAACTTTTTGCCACAAAGCCCATCAGTCTACCTGAAAGAAACCCTGAATCTTGAGTATTAAAACCAAGGTGGGGAAAAATATATTCTAACCCCCCTAGTATATTATTGAAACGAGATTGGGGCGGACCCTATCTAGTTATTTTTTGATAAGTGATCTAATTGGGGTCGGTTAGTTAAAACGGCGTATTTTTGGTTTTTATTCTCACTTAATATAAGTTTGTTCGATATCTAAGTAATTTAAGTTAAATTCTTAAAAAAAGTCATATTAAATTATAAAAATTCTCACATCCTTCCGAGAATAATCCCCTACTTACGCGGGAAAACCCACGCCCGGCTTCGACAGATGGCTATGCCCAAAATGATACACTCTTCGAAGATACCCAAACAATCAAAAGAAAATTTTAGAAAACAAATTAGAACAAACAAAATTAGTATTAGAGAAACAAAAAAAAAATATTAACGAAGTTATAGTCAGGGGTGTTGTTTAAAGTTTCACCAAATCCCAGCCCATTCTTTCATGGAAAGAAAGTCTTGTGAACGAGTTTGCGAGAACTCAAGTTCAAAACTGAGACCCCATCTTCAGGGAATTATAAAAATGCCGCAGGAGACGCATGTAGGAGGACAGGATCTAGGGAATAGCCTCTTGAATTAGGATGGATGAAGCACCCATAAAGTATATCATAAATGGATTGAAACAGAATCGTGCCATTGAAATCCAAATTCCCGAGATCTTAAAAGATACGAAAAAATGTATCAAAATAATGGACAATCGGGAAAAATAATCAACTTACAAGAGCAGAAAATTTTCACCCAAGTGTATCCAGTGAGAATACGCCATTTGATACCCCCTGCCAAAAAAACAGCGGTACAGACGATAAACGGAAATTTAAGGAACCGTGCATTTCTTAAAGCGGCTGGTAAGTTTTATTAAAGAAATGCCCTCATTCCCTTTTTTAACCCATGGGGGCCCTAGTCTCTCAGAAACAACCAACAAATTTGCAGCAAACACCCCAACATTTTCCTTTAACTCGGGGGGGGGGCAACGGGGTTTGGGTCACGGGGCCCAAATTTTGGGGGGTGGATGATTTCCCGGGGGCTGCACCTTTAAAAAAAAGGGTTACATTCTTTTAAAAAAAATAAATAAAAAAAAAAAAAAGGGCGGGTTTTTTTCCAATTCATTTTTTGAGCTAATCTTCTTTTTGCGTATACAAGCAGGGACGTCTCCCAAAACTATAGGCCTAAAGGGTTTCAAAAGAAAGGGGGCCCACCCAAAATTTAAAAAGTAAAAAAGTATGTAGCATGCATTGTCAAATACTCTTCAAACGGTGATTTTTAAACAAATAAAATTTGCACGACCCATCTCAAAAAAACGATTCACAAATTAGCTCGACTGATGGCCGTATTTCGATTAAATGAATTAAAAAACATTGTTTATGGGATTCGGTTTAAAAAACCGTCCAAAAACATAATAATACAGTCTTACTACTTTTTCCAGCTCACATGCAGTTTGAAATTCCCTGTTTTTCAAAAGGAAAAATGGGGGGTAATATTTGACCATTAAAATTATTCGGATCATGACCTTATAAAGACAAGATTCGAGAACGAAACAGGCCCAGTCCTAATTTGCCCCTTCCTTTAAGTCCCCGGGTTGCAAAAAGCATTTTTAAATTTTTGAATCGGTTTTATGAAACAAAAAAACCCTATCATACACTTTTCTACATTTTTTTTTCATTAAGAGGAAAATTGCTTGTTTTTAAAATTCCCCTTGTTTTAATTCCAAAGTTTATGTCGGCCCCAAATTGCTAATACTTACTCTTTTTGTGGCCCACCCGTCCCACGTAGTCACAACAGGGGCCCTCGAAACTCATCTCCCCAAAGGGGGGGAGAAGTACGCCTGTCGCTGGCCTTGGCCACCCAAAAGGGACAGTACAAAAATTAAACTCGGCGAAATTCCCCCGGGAAGGGGCGGTAGAACCCCAACCCCCTATCTCCCCCTTCCACAAATTTTGGCATGGGAAAAGGGGAAGGGGGGGAAATAAACTCCTGCCCCCGGTTCAGCCCCAAAAAAGACTTTCGGACCCACTGATTTAACGACCCTTTCTCCGGGGTTTTTCGGAGGGGATTTGGTGGCATCGGGCCCCGGCCTTGGTCTGGGGTCCAAAACTCCCAACGCTAAAGCTACCCCACCCGGGCCCCCCTTTTGTTGATCTTCATCCGGAAAAAAATTTTTACAAATTATGTGGACTGGGGCTTTTTCCCCAAAAATTTTTTGGGAAAAATTTTGGGTTACAAAAAAAATTTTAAAATAGTATCAGGCATTCCCATTTTTTTTCCCCCGTAACGGCTACAAAATCAAAATTTAGGTTGGTACCTCTTGGGGTCAGGGGCAAGGGAATTTTTTAAAAATGAGGGTTTTTTTTATCCGGGAATTTCCCTTTTTGTGAAACTTTGGGAACCCTTTTTGGGTTTTTTTTTGTAAATAAAAGTTAAAAGGAATTCTTTTTTCCTCAAAAGGGGAAAAAAAAAAAAAGAATCTTTGATCCGCACGGGAAAAATTTCGGTTCAAAGCATTTTCTGACTGTCTTGGGGGGAAATGTTGGCTAACTCAAAGAATGTCTTACAGCAGTGCTTCTGAAAGTTTCCATAGTCGCGAGCCAATATTCAATCAATTTTCTCGCGCCCCCTCATACAATAACAATGTACTGAATTCAATAATACGACGCTGAAACTACAATACGACCACAATCTCTTAAGTTCCACCGGCGTATATAAACGTCTCGCTCAGTCAAAGCGTTAATTTTCCCGGACGTATATATACGTCTTTCCCAAGTACGATCTTTTCTCTGCACTGCTATCCATATAATTATTCCGAAGGCTTTGGAATGCAATAAAAGGACCTTGACAATGTTTGTCAAAGATTTACTATTTCCGATTATTTGCTCTTCTTTATTCTTCATCCCCACCAAAAAAAAAACACTTACGCATTCTTACGTGGAAAACAAATCTCGTAAATTTTAATCAGGTTAAAAGGGATTAATTATAAGCCGTATAAAAATTATAAAGATAAATGTTATTTTTGTATATAATTTTATATGACAATCCCATGGGGTCACTTTAATTATTAAATTTGGGGTTCTTAACTTAGGATTGTTAAATTAATTATAAAATACATTGTGTAGTTCTGATACATTTATAAGTGTAATATATCACTGTAAATGTGTATTTTTTTTTACTATGTCAGAATATGTTTTTTGTTTACTTTCAGTAATTAATCATTTTAAATAATTTTTTTGTTTTGACTTTTCAATATACTCGCGCACCCTCGTAGAGTAACCCACGCCCCTCGGGGGGAGCGCCCCAGTTTGAGAAACGCTGTCACAGACTAACAAACCAGCAAAATAATGTAATCTACCACCAACACGTAGGTGAGAACTAATTATCATCGAGGCAAGAGGGAACTTGAAACAAGTAGCAGTTCTCCTGGACTTTGGTTCAAATGTCAACATAATATCAAAAGCTTTACTATGTCAAATCAGTGAACAGCACCACACACACACGTGTGGATTACAACAAATAAAAAATTTCTACAATTAACCGGAGAAAGTAGTGAGGTCAGTGAAATAATCACTATCCGTAAAAATATTAAATTCGTCAGAGTAAATGTAAAACTCGCCATATTTAATTGTATCTAAAAAGACCACGTGTAGTTTTGAATTAATTATTAATTTTATATAGCAAGCAAAAACATTTTTATAGAGGGAAAGCCATTTCAAATTATTGTGACTAAGCAGATAATAAAAGAAAAAAAAAAGTAAACAAATTTGGGAAAATAAATATTAAATGGGAAGCAGAATTTTATTTAAGATGTAATTTTTAATTATTCTTACATATAGTTGGAGAAAAGTGACTCTCTCCACTCACTCATAACAACCTTTTCAGAGTCCTTAGATCAACAGATTTGAATTTGGCAACCATGTTTCTTTTATTGAGTAGAGATCCGATTTTTCGGAAATCGACTTCCCAAGGGAGTTAAGGACGCGTTACAGGTTTAAAAATTCCCGTTTTTGGGAAATATTAGACCTACAAACTTTTATTTGGTATACACATTTTGTTGAGTTAAGTTCCACTAAGAACGAGATTTTTCGGAAATCGACTCCCGAGGGACGTAAAGATAGAAAAAATCCGTTTTTGAAATGCAAGTCCTATTATATTCAATTCCTACTATTAGCTCACATTTCTATATATTTATTTATTTATCTTGGTGGAATTTTCAAACGTTCATAAAATAAATTTTGAAGCCTCAATTGAGCTGACATTTTACATACATGATTTTTTTGGATGACAATACAATAATTTAACTATAATTAATAAAAGTTAATTGATTAAAACTAATTATTTAAAGAATTACAAATACACACCCCATTGGAATCATTTTTTTTGGGGACTTGTGTCAAAAACTTGAAAATGTTTTTTTTCACGTTTTAAGCATTCAGTTGAACTGAAATTTTATATATACACGATTGTTTTGGATGACAATACGATACTTTAATAATTAATAAAAATTAATGAGCACTTAATTTGTGATTCTGTCCTATGTATATACATATTTATATTAATTGTAACTATTTAATAAAAGTAGCGAAAAAATAAAATTTTCTTTGTTGATCTAAGTAGGATTGACTTTTTTTTATATAACTTGTTTTTATATAATTATCTTGTTTAAATTTCAATCGTTAATAAAATACTTTCTATTCATCCAAACAAGTTCAAATACATTTTTTAAACTTGTAGTGGATGACACTTGATGTGTTGAATACAGTTTTTCAAATATTCATTCATTAATTTTATTAAACAATTATCAGTTTTTTACGAACTTAGATTCGTCTCCATTGTCGTAAAATGTAACTGTTAAACAATGATAAAGTTGGCGTTGAAAATCGATTTCTTAGACAAACCAGGTGTGCACTGTTACAACAATGCAGACAAATCATGCTTTTTTCAATTCCTCTCTACTATTAGTTCACTCTCTCCTAATATATATATATTTATTTATTTTTATATACATATCGTGTTCAAATTTTCAATCGTTAATAAAATACTTTCTATTCGTCCATTCAAGGTAAGAATTGACTTATATTTTTACTTGTTTAAATCAAGAGGCGAAGGCTATCAGAATATTTTTCTTGAACTCCCCGTGAAATGTTCATATCAATTGTTTTAAGTTTATTCTACACAACTGTGATCACTTTATATTTCTGAATCTGATTTGGGTGGGAAAACATAAATACCGTAAAATCCGG
>BMAV01004648.1:59313-84591 GCA_019973955.1 Trichonephila inaurata madagascariensis | reverse complement strand
ACATTTTGTCCCCCACAAAGAACCAGCTACTCTTTCCTCCTTCCTGGGGCATAACATATTGGATTCGATTCGCAAAATGATTTTGATGTTGCCACACCTTTTCTTTCGCCGACATCCATACGATCTATAGTCACGCTCTTAGTTAGGGTCCCCTTGCCCATCTGGGGCGCAAACAACTTGAATGAAGAGTAATGTCAGCTAGTCCTGACAAAGATACACCCTCTGTGTCAATGTGACAAAACGATTTATAGCCTCCTGAATTCTGTCAAGAGTGAGTCGTTCAAATACTTACTTAAGCCAAATTACCAGTTAATTATGCACGTCGTTTAAATGTCCATTTTGGAATTGATTACCTGTTTCGTTATGTGAACACAGTATTTAAGGAAAAGGATTTCTGAACGTTAAGAGTTAAGTTTGTAATTGAGAATAATAGTTGGCTCATTTTATCATAAAAAAAAAGTGTGGTGTGTTGGTTTAAAAACTAATTTTCAACCTACTATGTTTGATTTTATTCTATATATATATATATATGAAATCGGTGTAGCTGTTATTGAGATGATGAAGGGAAAAAAGAATTTAAGTATTCGGCTACGTTTGGAGCATGGTTTATAAAAAATGTATAAATGAAATTTTTTTCTTCTTATTATTATTATTTATATTTTAGTATCACCTGAATTAGAATATACATATAAAATTGTTTAAGAAAAATACGACAATAAAAAATTACTTATGTGCAATTTTTTTGTTATAACACGAAGAAAGAATGATATATTTTCAAAACATTCTCCTTTTATGGAAAATGCTTCTCTAATAATAATATTTTACTTATATATAGCTGAGAATTTTATACAGAGCATGAACTAGGATTTTTGAAATATATTATTTAGAAATGGATTTATATATTCATTTTTACAACATAATAGAAAAATTTTAACAGAAAAGCGTCGGTTATTACTTTAATTGTTCGTAACTCTGAAAATAATGGGAATTCTTCAAAAAACCTACTGCAAAAGCTCTGTAGAGAAGAGAGAGAGAGTCTTATATATATATATATATATATATATATATATATATATATATATATATCTGTATATATATATATTAGATTTAAAACTAAATTCTCTGTATAGCACTTAACTTTTAATTATCATTACATCTTCAAGAATTAAATTAATCACCCAATTATTTCTCCGAAACATATGGCCTAACCACTAAACATTTCTGATCCTAGATCATTAATTTTAATAGCCCTATATGTCAGCATTAACTTTCAAGTACATATCATAAGATACGAGATATTTCACATAGCTGGCGTAAGTGTTAAAACACTTAGATTTCACTGTGGCGTTCTTTTTTTTCTCTCTGCTTCTTAGCGTCATATGATGTCTAGAATTCATTGAATAAAGTTCCTTTTTAAAATTAAGTCTGATTCTGGCTCGAAACATGTCATATATATATATATATATATATTAGCGGTCCCGATAGGCGTTGTCCTGTACACACGTCTTAAATCCGAAAATTACAAAGTTGTTTGAATAAGTTGTAACAATCTGGACCGTTTTGATGAAGTTATTACAATATCTGACATCATCACACGTACAGTTACCACAATTCGACATATCGATTGGGTATGAGTATGTATTTACTATGAACTAAGTTGAATGTAGAAGCTATTCTGAATAGAAACTTAAACTTGTTTCGATTAAAGGGTAAAAAACGGTTCAGTCAGGTAAAGGGTTCACATACACACGCACAGAGGAATTACAAATATAAAGATATATGCCGTATATTGTGGCGAATTAAATAATCTTTCCGATTCTGTAATTATTTTTTGTCTGATTTAGATAGAAAAATTAGATTTCAATTTTAAAAATGATGAAAATATCGGAAAATTCTCCCCTCTTTCTTTTTTTTTTTTTTTTTTTTCTTGCCGCTCATTTGCAGAATAAACAGCACACAGGGGTAAAACAATTAAGCGTTTTAAGGTTCTTAATTAATATCTTTTTAACTAATTGCGATATTGGACCGAGATGTGAAACTAAATCATTCTCGAATCCACTTGAGCCCCCACAAAAAAAGTCATCCAAATCGGTTCAGCCATTTAGGAGAAGTTCAGTCACATACACACGCACAGAAGAATTACATATGTAAAGATTATTTGAAAAGATATTAATTAAAAACGCCAAAAAGCATGATTTCTCTGCATTTTTGTAACAATAAAGACCTGGTTTGGCCAGTTTGGCTGAAAATCGATTTTCGACGTCAACTTACGTCATATTTATAACAATAACGATGTTACAACAATGCAGGTGAATATTGAGTTGAATGTTTTTAATGTTTTAATTAATATCTTTTTAACTAATAGCGATATTGGACTTAATTGTGAATCTAAACCATTCTCGAATCTACTTGCACCCTCACAAAAAATTTCATCAAAATCGATCCAGCCGTTTTGCAGGAGTTTAGTCACATACACACGCACAGAAGATTTTTTTTTATATATAAGCAAAATAGTATTAGTGTAGAAGCATTTTCCATAAAAGGAGAATGTTTTGAATGAATATATAATTAATGAAAAATATGTCATTTTTTTTCTTTATTATTTTGTTTAAAAAATTGCATTTCAGAGTAATTTTTATTATAATAATATTCTTAAGACAATTTTATGTGTTGATTCTAATTTAGGTGACACTAAGTATCAAAAAATTTATTCATTGAAACGTATTTTTAAAATCATAGTTCAGAACATAGTCGGATACCTTAACCAAGAATTCAAATTCTCATCCTTTATTTCTTGATTTTCAGCTCAGATATTATGAAAACATATATATCTTTTAGGAAAAAAAATATTTTTTGGTCTTTTAAATTTTTATGTTACGAATTGTTTTGTAAAAATTCTTACTTTGTCAACTTTTGGAGGAATTTCTTTAGTTAACTTTTGAATTAATCATCGAGTTTGGCAAAAAATAGATTTAAAAGCATATTGTTTTTCAATTCCTACACACACACACACAAACACTATTAGCTCACACTCTCTATATATTTAGGTAACGGTAACGGTTATACGTTTACGTGGAACCTTAGAGATAGCTCTATTATCCACTCATCATAATAAATTGAACAGAGAATAATTTGTTGAAGTTACATATAAAAATAAAAAGCAGTCCACATTAAATGTAGCGCAATAACGCTGGTGGAGGGGTGGGTGGAAACCACTCTCCCAGTTGATTTAGTTTCTGTTTCGCTTTCATAGAAAAACGAAGAGAAAATGACGTCACATCTCCATGACAGCAAAGCCCGTCTTTCAATCGTCTGCCGCATCTTGACGGAACGAGGAGGGAAGGGATATATTTCTTTAATAACAAGGATTAAGAGAAAAATATTTTTAAGTCCGTTGCACGTTACCTCTAAGATAACTGCTTGCGGTTATTGAAAGGAAGTTTTAAATAACCACTTGGAAGAAAGTAAGAAAAGATAGAGGAGTTTGAAATAAGATCATGAGGGGTGAAGTTGCCACACGAAACGCGATCAAAAACTTGTATGGCGCGGGGGAGGGAAATAATTAGAGTGAGTGAAGTCTTGCAAAAGAAGACAACTAGTGTAACAATAAAGCTCATAATTTTTTTAATTCGTATCAAGATATTCTCATCCTTTTCAGAGCTGGGAAGGGTTAATACGAGTGATTAAGAACTGCTCTAGGTCTCTTAGAAGAGCTAGGAATAGAATTGTCGTAAGCCGGGATTTCCCTGATGGATTCATTTGAAATCTGTGGTAACCGGTGGAAGAAATTTTCTGATTGTTTTTTGATGAAATCATGAAGCGGCGGAACATTAAGATCTTTATGCAAGACTTCGTTCCTGACAAACCAAGGTGTGTTTGCTGCTCTACGCAGTTGAATGTTTTGAAAAGTGTGCAATCCTTTCAGGTGAGTAACTGCCGCCCCTGCCCAGATGGGAGAAGCGTACAACATGATGGGGTGAAGAATGGCTTTTTATAATAGAACCTTGTGCCTTAATGCGAGCTTGCTCTTGGGAGAAATCAAGCGATTTAGAGTGTTTCTCATTCCAGCCGCCTTTTGGTGGGCGGAACGGATGTGTTTAGCAAAGTTTAATTTTGTGTCAAGTATTAAACCTAGGTACTTATATTCAGTAACCCAGGGGGCAGGCTGATTAAAAATGTTGACATGCGGGAGGTTTCCGATGCACCGCGGTCTCGTAAAGAGGAGGCATGCGCTTTCAGATGCATTAACCAGTCGTTAAGACAGGTTTCGAGTCGAATGACATAATTTTGAAGCCGCCCGATGATATTGCGGTTATAAATGTTTTGGGTAAAAAGGGCAGTGTCGTCCGCGTACATCGCTAAGTGGACTTCGGCAGCCTTGATAATATCGTTGATGTATAGATTAAAGAGCTTGGGCCCTAATAAAGATTCTTGTGATACCCCACTGAGAATTGGACGCGGGGTGGAGAGACTGTTTTCAACTCTTACCCTAAATTCACGGGAGTTTAGGTAGGAGTGTATAATTTTTTGATGAGTTGGTCCGAAAACCCAAGTCGCATCATCTTGGATAGCAAGCCATCATGCCAAATTTTGTCAAAAGCTTTGGCTATGTCCACAAAAAGCATACCCGGGGCCTGGTTATTTTGAAAGCCGTGATGAATCAGCTCAGTAACTCTTAGTAACTGGGTTACTGTGGAGCACTCTGTAACAAAGCCATGCTGTTCAGGAATAATAATATTTCTGACTATGCAGTGATGATTCAGGCGATTCAAAAGAACAAATTCGTACGCTTTGCTCAAGCTACTGAGTAGCGAGATTGGACGGTAATTTTGAGGTTGAGTATCATCAGAATTGGGTTTTAGTTTGGGGAACACCACGGCAGTCTTCCAATTCTTAGGGAAATGACAGTTCTGCATTAATAGATTGAACAGCAGCTCTCTATATATTTATTTATTTATCTGGGTGGAATTTTCCATCGTTAATAAAATACATTTTAAAGCGCTCCATTGAGCTGAAATTTTATATACATGATTATTTTGGATGATAATACAGTAATTTAATCATAATTAAAAAAATTAATTGATTAAAGATAATTACTTAAAGAATTGCAAATACAGCCATGTTGGCGACTTAGCGACCCTTTTGGCGACTTGTGTCAAAACTTGAAAATGTTTTTTTCCTACGTTTTAAAGCATTGAGTTGAACTGAAATTTTATATAAACGATTGTTTCATGATAGTTAATGATAATTAACAAAAATTAATTACCACTTAATGCTGTGATTCTGTCCTATGTATATACATATTTATATTAATTGTAACTATTTAATATAAAGTAGCTAAAATAAAAATTTTCTTTGTTGATCTAAGTAGGAATTCACTTATTTATATATATATATATATTACTTGTTTCATTTTATGAACACATTTACAGTTAGTTAATTAAGTAAGTAATAAAATTAGATCTCTGCGCTTGAAGGCAGTAAATGGCAGTTAATATATACCAGTGAAAAATAAGTTTTGAGTTGTAATTACTAATAACTCCTTACCTGATTTGCTCGTATACCGAAAGCTGGCCACAACCGGGCACTGATATTTTCTTCTTTTTATCTTTGATTTGCGCATATTTTTTAATTCTCAAAGTGAAACTATTAGTATAGTGTCTTCAAGAAATGCATTTTTTCCATGGTACTGAAATAATCTCATCCGGTCCTTTTTCATAAAGATAAAGACGAGAATTTTTCATTGAAGACAGGAATTTAGTTTTTTGAAAATAGTCAATAAAGTTCAGGGAACGGCAAGGCAATGTGCAATATACTGTTTGAGAAAAAATGAAAATGAAAATGTAATCCAAAAAAATCGATATTATCTCTGTCTTCATTGCAATGTAAGACTTAGTATTGTGTGTACCATGGATCAAATTGTTTGTGCATATATATACAGCCGGACCTCTAAATAAGGAAGTTGCTAAATCCCGAAAAAAAGTTTGTATGGAAAATTCGTTACTTTTAAATTCATAAACATTATATGTTAAAAAAAAGTAATTATTCATTCCTTTTTGTAAGTTAATATATATATTCATTTTATATATCTTACCTATCAGTAAAAAAAAGGAAAGAAAGAAAAATTGCAAAGAAAATTTATGGGCTCCTTTATCCACTTCGTGAAGAATTAAATGTTTTTCTTTAAAGCTCAGGTACTTACGTTTTAATATTTCCGAGCTACAAGAAACGAAGCTACCAGTACGACTGATCAACTTTACAAATACATGGAGACTAGTTGAAGGACAAGGCGACACGAGACAACTCCACTGAGGATGAAAGAGGATATCGAAGATGTTTACAGTGAACTGGACAATGGGAACTAAAGGTTGTACTACTTGGAAGAAACGCCCAGAATTCTATTCCTCTCGGTGAGTTAGGCATCTAATAAAACCAGCTCAAAATTTATGACCACCATAAAGTGTGTTAAAAGAGAATATAACTTGAAATGTCCAGAAATGCTTTAAAAATCGGGTGAAAAAAAATTGAATCACAAGAGAAAAAGTTCGTTATATGGAAAATGCACTTCGCTTTGGGAGGTTATTTTACGAAGAAAATCTTAAAACGTTCTTGGTTCCAGGAAAAAGTTCGCTATATAGAAAAAATTCGCAATATAGAGGTTCGTAGTATAGAGGTTCGACTGTATTTTTAAATACTCACAAAACCCTGGACCGCTTAAAAAAGATATACAAACAGGATTTTTTTTTTTAAATATGAGAGAAACTCTTTTGAGATATGTGAAACATTCTTTATAGCATGCAGAGTGTATGCATAAAAAGCAAACATTGAGTTTTTGTGTTCCACATTTATAAAATAAAAAATAGAGTAAAAACTTTGAAAATGAAAATAAAATTCTTCCACATTTTCGCATTTTTTAAATATTATGATTAGTTATGCGCAATAAAAAAATGTGTTCGTCTTAGGAACACTTTGGGTAAAAATAATTGACCTCTTAAGGGATTAAATAAATATCTAAACGTTTTTCCACTCTCTGCACATCAGCGTGAGAACTCAGAAATATATAATTCAGTTGAAATTTGCAACTCGTTGGCTTCAACTTGATTAGTCTACCCCGTGAAATATATATCTTTTTCTGTAAACTGATATAGAAAGGAAGCGTATGTACGTGTAAAAATCCGCATATATATGCTTTAACCTGCAGTTTAATTGTATAAGACAATTGCGTGTTTATTCAGTTATAACACGCAATTGTCATTTTATATCAATTGTCATTTTATATCAATTTATTGATATAAAATGAAAAATTAAAACCAAGAGTGAACCTCGTATCTTGTGAAAGAAAGCGAAAAGGTGTTTTGATAGTTACGTAAGCATTTTTCATTTAAAATAACTGCATCTTCTATATAGAAAATCGACAACTAAAAATATTGTCAGGTTGCTCGATCAGGGACACACATTTAACGATAATATATTTTCAAGATCGTGTGAAGTAACTATAATTTTACAGATTATAAATAACCACTAGCTACATGGCCCGGCGTTGCGCGGGCTTTTTTTTTGAGTGCATAACTTTTTGCCAAAGGATGTTTCCTCTTTCCCTCTCGATGTCTTTATTTCCTAGTTTGTGTGTGATTATTTGGTCATTATTTTCGAAATTTCTTCCACATCTTTGTCCCGTTGGACGGGATGTTTCCCCACCATTTAGCCTGGCGTTGCACGGGCATTTTCTAAGAGTATCACTTTATCGCAATGAAAATTTCTTTTTTCCCTTTCGATGCCAGCACTTCTGGGTGAAAGTGCATGCGCAATATGAAGGATTTCTATACTTATGTCATTAAAATTATCTTTTCCAAAATGTCTTCATTTTTTTCCTTTACAGATAGGTTTCTTTTCCCTCGGTTGAGCCCGGCGTTACACGGACTTTTTCGTGTAAAAACTCTTCCTCTTTTTTTATCAGTGATAAGATCTTTCTTTACATTTCTATTTTCGATTTGAAATTAAGAAAACTAATCTCGTTTCGTCCGCAAGAAAACAGGCAATGTACAATTTTATTATTAAATAATTAATTTTTTGTGATGAATAATAAAAAACAATATTGATTTAGATTTTTAAAAAATATTAATCTATATCCAATTTTTAAATAATGAAGGAAAAATTCCTTACCATTGAGTATTGAAACTACCGCTTATTTCTGGATGTTTGATTATTCGGTAAACCAAGCAGAAATTAACTCAACTCTCAGAAACCACTGGAGATTTTTTTCAAAGCCTCACCAAAACTCAAAACGATTATAAATATTTGAAATTAGTATACAAATTATCTATAAAAAGGCATTTTGTCAACATGAAGATAACATTGTAATGATAATGATAAAAAATAACAAAAAAAAAACAGATAATTGCAAAGATTGTTGTTTTGATTTGATTTCCTTTCTTTATGTGCGCGTCTTAATAATCGAGGTAATTTGGTTGCTGAGGTAATTTCCTCCATATTAATCCTCATTGAAAGAAAAGACTGAAAATGTCTCTTTTTTTCTTTTTCATCCTAAAATTGTTGGCTCGTGTTACTTTATTCTTTGATGAAGTGAAGCTTTGAATTCCTAAAAAATTAAGAATATACATTATATATATATATATACATATAAAAAGAAAAAAACTGTGTCTGCTGTTTGGAGACATGGAATAACGCCTTAAGCTCCAGTTGTCGAATGAAGATCACCCTATATAGAAAAACAATACAAAAGTTTTACTCTTGCCAGTTCCTAATGAAATATTTCGTTTTCTTTCGGAATTTATTTTGTGTAATTTCCCCTAATTATTTTTAGTCAATTATTTATCCAACACACTGTAGTATTATTCCGATACCTTTATTTGATTAACGTATTTAATTCGTTTCCTTTGCTTTTTTTAAGCTTCGTGTAGGTATTTTTCGATAAATGAAATTTTAATTTGTTTATCGCAAAGAAGTTTGTCTTCTGTATAAATAAAAGGAAGGTGTGTATTATTTTGATGTTGCAATAGTTTTAATATGAAGGAGTACTAGAGAAGAAATTAGTAACTCTTTCGAAATTATATTGTTCTGTAGTGTTTTAGTTATTTTGTCTTCTCCTTTGTTATCTTCTTTAACACTTAAACGTTGCTTATTAAACAAAGTAATGTTTTTTTTTCTTAAAGTAAAATTGTTATTCTTATTATATTGCGGCTCTAATTTCGAAGTTTAAAAACACACTCATGTCAGTAGTTTCAGTAAAAAGGCCATTTTGGGAAATTCGCTAGCATGTTTAAAGCTACATTTGGCAATTATGTTTTTGATAAAAGAGTACATGTGCCTCCTTTTCATTTCTCTTCGTGAGTTTACTTTATTCTATCATTTTAATTAACTTATGAAAACTTAAACATTAAAAATATATTTTAGAGCATATAGTTTCTTATTTTCTGTGTAATTTTTTTTTTTGACCAATCGTATTCTTTTGGAGTTCAACTTAATTCCAATTTTAGGAATGAACTTTGCAAGGCTATTTATAGATTTTTTAATAAATTAAAGGAACTTTCTCTCTCTCTCTGTGTGTGTGTGTGTGTGAGAGAGAGAGAGAGAGAGATTATGTCGCACGCGGATAAATTCTTTTTTTTTTCTATACTTTTACTTTTTTTTATATCATTTAAAATACATTTTTTTTTAATTCTGTTACGTTATACATATGTGTTTGTGTTTTAAATACTCCTTGATATATTTCTTGTTTTAATCATATTTCTGAAGTACCTTGCATTTTTGAGTATACTTTCACACACATTACACTTATTTATTCTGAATCTTTTTATATCTTAAATGTGTTACTTATGATTTTAAACTTCTTTTATGTTACTTTAACCATTATTATCTACAAATGAATATTTTTATTTGTTTTTTTTTTATTATTATTTTATTCGCTTTCTAGTACGATAAAAGTTACGGCAACTTTGAAAGGTGAATAATTATTTTATTTTATTTTTAAAAAAGGCTTTTCTGAAGGAAGACAAATATGAAATATTGAGAGAATATTCCAATATTTAATTTAAATCACTATTGTTTTCTCGAGAACTTGAATTTATTCAGGCAACAATCAAAATTGTACCACTAGCTTCCTTAAAATATTTCTATTTACTTTCTAGGAATTAAAAAAATTATTTTAAGATTTTCAAATAAAAAAAGTTACTGGAAACATTTCTAGAATTGTCTTAAAATAACCGAGGAAGTTAAAAATATTTTTTTGTTGTTGTTGTTATTAAATGGTAATATTAGTTTCATAATTTTCTATTAAAATCGACTTATTATATTCTTAAAAATAAATCTTTGGCACGCAATATTAAAAGAAAGACTAATCATGATATGGATGCTATGCTTCTTCAGTATATTATTTTGAACATTCATTTTTCTTCTCTGTTTCTTTCTGGTTATCAATTAATTATGTTTTCAATAAATGAATGAGTATTGTTTTTTATTAAAGAAAGTTATTGTTAATTTTAAGTGGTAATTTGTTTCATAAAGTATGATTTTACATGTTTTCATCTAAGCTTTCTTTTAGAAAAATTCAGTTATGAAATATACTCGGTAATTTTATTTATTTATTTATTATTTTTATTATTATTATTATTATTATTATTGGTTCTCCGAATATACATGTTGCACTAAAATTTTGTTTTCAAAATAACGGTCCTTAAAGCATTTTTGCTTAAACATAGTTAGAAATGCTTCAAAACAAAGAGAATAAAAATAATATGTAATGATCTGTGAGTGACAGATTTTGTGAATGGAAACATAATTTTGTTCCATTCATAAATTTTTTGTATCTTTAAATTTCCAAATATTGTGTCACAAATACAATTTGTAAACTACTCTGAATAGACTATGAAAATTAATTATAATTATAGTATGGAAGTATAATACCGGGTGTTTCAAAAGTCACGCATATCTACATGGTAATCCTTGTTGATTAAAAACCAAAAGGGTTGGTTGAGATTTCTGACACTAGATGGCAGCAGGGCTTCATCATAAGAAGTTTTGAACGGATCAAGAGCATCAGTTTCAAAATACTTGTCAGTTGTAGTCAGTTGAGCACAACAGGAGGTGTATGAAGTTTTTACAAGAGCAAAGAATAGCCATCGTGGAATTTTATTTCGCTACAAAATCTCATTGCCGTGTGATAAATGCATTTCGGCAAAAATATCTGGGTGAAGCAACACAAAATGCATAACGATAACACACTTAGTGCAACGGTTCCGTGACACAGAATCGGTTGCAGACAGGAAGCGATCGGGTAGAGCGTCTATAATGAAACCGAAAGTGGCAGTTGTGGAGACCGCTTTACACAGAAGTCCGATGGAAAGACCGTCCGTCTACATAAACATCATTACGGAATTTATATCCTTTCTGGACAGTGATGAACGGTACGTTTGATTCTAGCAAGACGGCGCAACGTGTTACACATCTCGGGACTGAATTTTTCGATGATCGTGCCACTTTCAAAGGACTTCGGTCACCTCGTTGACCGGACTTATCAATTCTGAATATTTTCCTTTGGGTATATCTGAAAAATGTCGCCTTCAGGAATAATTCCCATACGCTTGATGAAAAGAGTAACATCCTTCATGCAATATCGAACATTAATTCTCAAACATTTCCTTAATCGATTAATCGGGTAAAAAGAGTTCGATTGTATGTCCAGGAAAACGGACACCATTGTGAACATCTACTGTGATTTTACCATGTCTGAAACCTGACAATAAAGATAACCGTTCAACCTTTGTTTGTCCTTTATTCTGTTTGTTTTTTATCATAATTTATCTGACTTTAAAACTCAACCACAAATTTAGATGTGCGTGACTTTTGAAACACCCGGTATAAGGTGTAGAGTTATTCAGACGCACATTAAGGAAATACTATTTATGCAGAATTTGTCTGTATGGTTTCACTCATATATCATACAGAAAACCACGGTAGCCTAGTGATTATTATGATTATTAGTGATTATTATTATGTCCGCGAACTCGTGGCCAGTGTGTCATGAGTTCAAATCATATTGCTATAGAAGAGCCTCTGCGTAGATACAATGGGCTGAAACACATTAAACCTGTCGAGGTTTAAGCCCTACCGTCGGCTTGGTGTGGAAGTCTTAAGAGAGGGATTCCTGCTCATGTGTCACCCTTATCACTTTACCGAGCTTCAAGATTAATAGGTCCGCTGCCAAAATGACCCTTGTATTACTTTATAGTGTGACATTAATAAATACTCTTTCACGCTGTATGATAAAAATAAATATGTAATTTAATCTTCGAAACCTTTCAATTATGTTTAAAAATATTCAAAGAGTATTCGAAACTCACAAATTTATAAATATACGCTGCCTCCTGTAACACTTGGTAATCAGGATTCATAGTTACCAAATCAGAAAGATTTTATGGGGTTCGAAAGTTGCAGTATTAATATAAATTGAGCAATAATATAAGTTTTAACATTGATATGAACATTCCGTGTGATTTCAGTTCCTCATGATAGGAAAATAATATACTACACTTGCTTTTATTAAAATACACATATTAATATTATTTAGGCTTTAATAAAATAAACATATGAAAAAAAACATTGTTTGGTTTTTAATGAAGTGCCTGCAAAAGTTCTCAATATCAAAATTAACACACACAGGAAATTTTGAACCTCGTTTCTGATTAATCAAAATGTTTTAAATTGGAATTTAATCCTGATAGAACCAGAGTCATGGCTTTTGAAAAAAGAAACATTTGCTATGATGCATTTTAGTTAAATTTCTACGAACTCCCTCTACTATAGCAAAACAAATGAAATATCTTTGGGTTCTTCTCGATACTAAATTTTCTTGGAAGCAACACTCAAGTTACATATCAGAGAAAAGTGACAAATTACAAAGTGGATTAAATCGGATCGCACGCAACACGTTCGGTATAAATTTCAAAGTAAATTCGTTCCTTTATAAGCAAGGAATCGAACCTTTCATAGTGTATGGTTTTAGAGTTTGGGGTGAGGCACTTAAAAGGAAGATGAATTCTAAATATCTACGACGCATACATAGAAGGATACTTCTACGGGCCATATGTGGATATCGTACCATAAGTTATGAGGAGTCAGTTTATGCTATTTCTGGCTTCTATCCAATCGACATTGCTATTCTTCAAAAAACTGCCTATAGGGAAAATCTCTGTCTCTAATTATGAGTTAATTATGTCTCCTTTTTTTCTCCCTCATCCCTTAGAGAGGAACGCTATCAATATTATACAATTTAGTGACAAAAGCACGGATGATTTCCCTGTTATTTGCTATACTGATGACAGTAAAATTCATGACAGAATTGGCTTAGAATTTGTTGTCTTCAAGAGCGGTATTGAATCCGAGCACTTTCAATTTAGAATTCATGAGGAATGCATAGTTTGCGTAGCTAAACTTTTTTTTTTATGTTTAAACTTCGCCATTAAATATAAATCACCAAACACAATAGTGTCATCTCAGACTATCTCAGTTGTACCGATTCTCTTTCTTTGGATTCTCTGAGGTATATTTCTTCGTCTAATAACATAATTGTCCAGATCCAAAAGTGACTTCAAAGCCTAAAAGATAAAAACATTTCGGGCATTTGTATTTTGTTTACGGACACACGGAAGTTCTTAGAAATGAGAGAGTCAATTGTCTTGCAAAGGCTGCCACCAAGCGCGAAATTGATATTGAAGTTAATATTCCTAAGACATTTTACAAGAATGTTACAAATGAAAGAATGGTGAAGTCTTGTAACCAAGAATATCTCTCTCTCATTTCAAATAAAGAAAACTTAACAAAAAAAAAAATGTTTTCCAACCATTAATAAGAGACTGCCATGGGTGTGCCATCATTTTTGTACTAATTATAAAATAACATAATTTCTCACTGGTCACGGTAACTTTAAAAGCTACTTGTATAAATTTAATTTAGTTCCGCCATCTTCCTGTGTGTAGTTGCAATATTTTTTGCGAGGCAAATGTACAACACGTGCTCCTTCTTTGTTCCAAAGTTGTCAGAGAAAGAAAGATCATAAGACTGGCTTTCAAGGGACTGAATATAAATTAGCCTCCCAATTTTCACCAACTTATTTTCCACCAGAAGTGCTTTTAAAAAGTTCTCTGAATTTGTTGAGTTTGTTGTAAATACTTGTAATCCATCATAACCTCAAAAGAATTATTTTCTTCTTTCCTTTGTAATGTGTGATTAATACTTATTTTTGTGATCTCCGTGTGATACTTTGTGGTGCACGGAGATTTTATAAATGTTTCCAATGAAACAAATAAGTAAATAAATTTATAATTTTGTTAAATATATGGGTTTTTTTTTAATATCTTTTAAAACGAAACATTTTTTCATTCCCCTCAGTTTCGTGTTATACGATTTTCACCGAATAAAAATTAAAAATATGTGCTAAGATAGAATCAAAGATAGAAAGAAGAAAATATCAGTGCACCTACAGCTTACGGGCAAACCGGTTGTGGCCAGCTTTCGGCAGCCCGTACGCTGTACAAACATATAAATATTTTTATTTTTTTTTTAAAAAATCGTTGGTTGTTTTTTTAATACAAAGGAAAAAAATATATTAATATATATGCCAGGTGCTCTTGACATTCGTGATGTCATTCGAGCGAAAGATTATAAGATGAAAAATTTGAATTACGATAAAATAATATTTAGGAGTGATATTTATTATATTCTTAATTCCTTAATTCCATGGTCAGTAAGACGATTATGTTTGCTTTATAATTTTATATTACTCCAGTAATTCAGTCCATCTTTAAGGTATTTTGGTTTATTGGACGACACATATAGAAAGTTCAGCACTAAGAACATCACAAACTCTGACTCGACAAGCTAAGCAAAGTGTAGTTCTCAAATGACTTGCAGCGCCATCTGCTCATTTTACATTTCATTTACAACAATATCACTAAACTTACTTATGAGACGAGCCACAGTAAACGAGAAGTTTACCGAGAGCTCTCCTTTATATAAAATTACGTTACAGAATAAAATTATTTTAAAAAAGTTTTTAAGTTTATTACTATTATTTACATTTATCTTAAGACTGAAAATAAAATTGTATAAAAATGCTTACCTTCAAATATACATTAAGCATTAAAATGTATATTAATGTTTTAAGTGCATAAATTTTTGAGCGCTTGTGGGTTTGTGCAATGTAACAATAACCCAATATGTCACTCAGAAATCAGATAAAAATAAAATACATGGATAGTGTTTAAAATATTGTACATATATATATATATATATAAATACTTATAAAGCGAAGAAAAAAAAATTATTTGCTGTAATTAACCATTGAATTTTATAAGAAATCATTAGTCGGTTCGATTGATGATTTTATGTATTTCTATTGATCAAAGGAAAAAACATTAACAATAGTTATTAACTGATAATTTGAATTAGTTCGGTTCATATGTTGGTTTAACGCACTACTTGGTAAAAAATTATCGAATTGCATGCATTGAGTGCACAAAACGTCTCTGACACAATTTAAAATGTAGCGCAAAATCAACTCCATGTACAGTAGAACGTCTTTTTATCCGAATCAATTGGAACCGGACACCGTTCGGGTACGCGATTGTTCGGATAAACGAAAACCGAATGCGATCCATGCAGTATATGAAACCGGACACTATACGATTATTGAAAATCATCACATGCGGTAAACGTGCTTGAAGAAAAAGCAAAATAGGTGCAAAATGTTGCAATTTTACCTTTATTGTGGAAAATAATCACTTATGTTTTCCTGTACCATTGTACACTCTCGTTCTTTCGCTGCAAGGTCTCCGATTCTCTTGAGCAGTAGTAGTTGAGTAGAACAGCACACTGATTGTTGTTCATACCACTCCATAGCTGTCTCTAAAGTAGAAAACGCATCAGCATTTGATGGACCCTTGCTTCAATATTTCGTTTTGTTTCTATGTTCAAGACTTTGCGCTTCCGTTTTGAATTGGAAGCTATGGCAGTTCACAACTCAACAAAAGAGCACGTATACTTACCCTCACTTGGAAACAAACTGGCCTAATACTCCGTGCAAATGTTTACCAAATCACACAACTGAAAGTCCCCAAGTATCCCTGATCTTGGGTATTTCCGTTACTTTTGGCCTCACGCGAAACAACTGTTGAGCATTGCAATGTTCGGAAACGTACATGTAGTTGACAATAAAAAAAAAGAAAAACTGGTCTGTATATTTGACATTCCGGATAATAACCGTTCGGATAAATGACGTTCTACTGCATTGTGAAAATCCGGTTCGGATAAAAAGGTTTCTGAAGATGAAAAGTTGTGTTTTTTTTAATTAGAGATGGAACTGCATCGCATAAACAGCAAAAGCAAAATCGTCATCAAAAATTCAGCTGGTTAATTTTACCGAAACAAATCCCCAGTTTTCAGACACAGAAATATATTTTGAGAGTGAATTTGTAAATCGTATTTTAATGAGCACGCCCATTTGCTAGCATTGCATGTGAAAGAAATTACTTTACTTGTTCTTATTTGCTACTTTTGCTGTTTGTACGATACAGCGCCATCTGTGAGCAAAATTCAAAACTATTTTTAGTTGCAAAAATAAAGCTTTTTTATCTTTGGAAACATATTGGTTTAAATCACACTCTCTTAGTAAATTGACTGACTTCACATTAAATGTTTTAATTTATCAGGACATTGTGTTCCATTCCGAATATTTAGGTCTAAAATCATCGTAATTAACGAATAACAGAATGGTATTGAGCAGATGCGGTCTTCTTAAATAGTGAGTCAATTTCAAAGAAAGCAAAGACTTAGAGATGTACTCGTACTTTCCATATAGGCCGGAATTCTTAAGCCACGGTAGAGGGTTTGCATCCAGTGGCGTAACGTACACTCCCGCAACCTCGCATCGCGGAGGCCCAGGATTCTAGGGGGCCCAAAACCTGACTTTGCAGAGTGGCCCAAGTGTTCTCAGTTAAGCCACTGCTTACATCTCTAATTTTATTGCTAAGTCTTTGGTACAGGACAGGCAGATATATTTTTAGATCCATTCACGCTATCATGAAGTAGATGATTGTTCAAATATTACTTTCATTATCTATCATAATGATACATTTTTATAGAAAAAAGATTTTATGTTAAAAGAGAAAGGGAAAAATAGTAATTTGGTTGTGAGGAACAAAAAAGCAGCTGGAAAACATTTAAACTAAATGAAATAATCGTTACAAATTTTACATCTATGTAGGAAGTTTAAAGATTTACTGGAGCAGTTTTTTTTTCTGAAAAATACTTAAAATTATCCATTTCTTTATTTTTCATTTCAATCGCAGCGTTTCGGTTATATTTCAATACAAGAGTTTTTGCCGACGCATTATTTGTTTCCAAAATACTTCCGATCATGATGTATCTATTACAATTAAACTTCGAGAATTTAAACTGTGCTGTTGAATTAATTTATGGTTTTATTAGTTTATTGTTGAATAAATTATTAAGCATTATTCATCATTATGTGATAGGTAACACAGTTAGCAAGTTTTTATAGATGCATATTTCTCAACAAGTAAAAAAAAAAGATATTTCACAAGGCATCATAGAGAATTCATAACTTCTTTATATGACTCTTGTTCATTATGTGGGGACTCATTAATAAAAAAAAATACTGCTGTAAGAAACTAAAAGAAATATATATTTATATATATCTCACTTTTCAAACATATTAATACAGAACACTACAAAATGAGCGAATTTGACTATATTATCAGCATCATTATACTTAATTGATAAAATAAAATTCGCATCCATAAATTAAAAATAAGATCATCTAAAATCAAATATATTTTAAAGACTAGCTGAAATTCAAAAAAACGAAAACTAGATCCGAGGCCCCATGTTGTATAAAAATAATTCCTATAAAAATGTTTCGAAAGAGTTTCAAATATTTTTTTCTGTCTCAAAAAAAGAAAACATCGTTTGCAATTTCAATAAAAATTTTCAAAATTTTTTTTTCTAATAAAAATCAGCATTTTTTCCCCACCATTGTGTTCTCAAAAATGCACGCTACAAAGCTTCTAGGTTAAGTGCCTCTTAATTTTTATTTTGTTATTTTTTTCCTTATTACTCCTTAAAGAATCTGGCATCATAGAGGTTTATCGTTTCTTTGGAGTTTCAAACTAATTATGTGTCAAAATTTATGCTCTCAGATGTTCCAAGATTTGAAATATTCTGTCAGATATCACAAGAAATTTATTCGTAAGAAAATATTTGACAGTCTCTGCGTCTTATCAAACCTAGAAATGTTGTTTTTGAATTTCTCCATTTTTAATTAAAGTTAGCCTCATATTTTCTTCTTCGATGTGCTATTCTTCAAAGACATTATTTCTTGTAACCATCACTTATTATATCCAGAGGCTATTGACAGTTGTACCTGAACACTTTTAAGTTGCCTGCTTTCACCAATAATGAATGCATTTAATTTTTTAAAAAAATATATAGCTTAGATATAATAAGTTTTTGTTCTAATTCGTATTGGAATAAAGTAAAATCCATGCATTTAGTTCATCAATCCATTGATGTATTAGTATAACAGTAGTTCATTTGTAATGAGGAATTTAAGAATTTAATTTTTCTAATTCGATAATGTTTATAAATATAATAAAATTATGAAGAAGTTAACGACAACTGTAAGGTTTTTTTTTTTGCCATGTTTATCTCGAGAACTGTTTTCATCGTTATTTGTCTTTTCTTCTTGGAATGTTTTGAGGTCAAAAAAGACAATTATATGCTCTCCTTTTCTCTGTCTCTCTCTGTTGGGCAGTATAGTACCTTGTAACAAAAAAAGTAATTGTACTCGGTTGCCATGTTCAATAAGAGCAAAAATAAATTTCTTCATTTAACACAAGTGATGTATTGTCTTATGTACATTAAAATTTGATTCCTTAAAACCATATATGTATGTGACAGCGCGTGAGTAAAATTGTAATTTTTTTTTTTTTTCAATAGAGAAATTATTAAATTCTTTTCAATATCAGTGAAAGATAAACATTCTAATGCAGCGTTGGCTCAATGAACGAATGCTTCTCTACAATACTTGTCAAGTTTGATGTATGGGGATGAGAAGAATGTCCAGATGGGGCATTGTAATCTTTAAAAAGATAATGTGTATTCTTCCCTCATGCCCGGGAGGTAAAAAAACAAAATATGAGCCGATTCTGTAAGTGGATGTGTTGAAAGCACACCTCTTCCCTCTCCGACCCACACAACGTTCGAAAACCACGATCTATAGAAAGGACACTTCTGCGAATAAGGTTTCCTTCCTTGTTGGGTCCCTTCGCACATGTGAGCCACGAATTATTTGAATGAAAAAGGATGTAAGCCTGTTGTGATAAGGATATACTCTGAAGGGTTGTCCTCAGAGTCAAAGTGACAGGTCGATTGATAGACCCGGTATATGGTGCTCTAGGTACGGAAAAGAAGTGATCTCAGTCGCGCCGTTCTATTGTCGAAAAGAACAAATGGAGTTGGGACGAAGACGAGGAGGGCCGTGTGCAGATCCACTACTCTCGCAAATTAGAGCTGGTTAGGGGTGTGAAAGAACCCCCCCCCCCCCAAGGAGTTTAATGGGTCAGCTCGAAAGTCAACAAGGTTCGTCGTTCGTCTTTAATCTTTTGCATTACCTTCCACGTCATTTTTTTTCTTCATCGAAAAAGTGTGATAGAGTTTTTCGGGGGCAGCCGTGCTGCAAGTACCAGGGGAGAGGGACCACGATGGCCTCTTAAAGACGGAGTGCCGGAGTCTGCAGAGCAATGGCTTGAGTGAATTGACTTTGGACGATACCAGCGAAAGGGGTTGAGGGACAGCCGCACCCAGGAGCCGATTACTTCAAGATCTTTAAACCTTAAACCCGACTAGAACCTTTCTACAGCGAAAGGCTGTGAAGGGTAAAAATTTATCAATGACTTTAATGTTTTGTTTAATTAATTTGGAACAATATGCCGTATGGGAAATGTCTGTGTGAGCCATCCTGCTACCAAGTAATGTAGTATTTTTAATTGCTCAAGACATTACAGTAAAAAAAAAAAGTTTGTTAAAAGCCAATTTTTAATATTTCAAAATAAAATTCAATAAATTCAAAGAATGAATTTATCGCTGAAGCTTCTTTTTTACGTATGTTATGTAATTAAAAGAAATAAAGTGATAGTAATAATGGCAAATTATTCCTTTAAATAAACATACGAATTTGTAGTCTTATTCCAAATGACCATTAAATAATCCTTACTGTAAAATATGTTTTCTAATGTATTTCTTTTTTGTTTTAAATGTATTTTTGCATTTTTTTTAAGTTAATTTATAAAGTAATACATTTTGTATGCTTAATATACCAGATATTATTTTTAACATTATAGCTAAGAATCAGGTGTTTTCTTTTTCATTATAATATAGAATTTATATGTTCATTAACATGTTTTTCAAATAGTACACCCCCAAAGTTTCATTTTGTGTGTTTTTGTTTATAATACTTATAGATTTCCATGAAGAAGTGTCCTTTCAAGTAATTGGATTCCAAAAACAAAAACGTATCATAAAGCTTTCGCGAAGTTCCTCCACATTGATATAGTAAAGGTAATATTAACTATAATTTTCTCTCCCCTCTCCCTCTCTATTAATAAATACGACTGGTACCTTTTGAAAAAATTACACGTTAAGGTAATAGTTAAGATGAGGATGAAGGTATTAAAGATAAAATTCTTTGCAACCTGCTTTTTTAAAAAAAGATGTTTTTACCAAGCGTTCCATAATTTACAACAATTTGAGGTAATTATCTTGTGTATAGTTAGATTATATTTTTATTCATAAGTAAAGAATACCTGGAAAAACACCTGTCTCAAAACTGAAGGAATAAATGAAAATGTCTATTAGTTTTTATACTAATAAATAATTGGAGTATTTAAATAGCTTCTTTAAGTAAACATGATTAAGTTGAGAGAGAGAGAGAATTGCTAAAATGTTGAGGAAAATGCCTCATTTTTAAAGTTAAATTTTTGATGCGTTCTTCTGCGTTAACCCATCCGCAGCAAAACACGTCTAATGTTTAAAATTTGTTGTTCTGAGCACTTGTGTGTATCATTTTCGTTGATTAATTTTCTGATCCATCCATAATTTTTACTCTTACTATATTTTTTTCTAGGTTTTTTTCTAATTACAATCGGCGACCTCGGTAGTCTGGATTTGTAGACTACGTATCATGAGTAGGAGCCCTGGTGACTTTGAAGACCCACCGTGTAGAGACGTTGATGCACATTAAATCTGATAAGGCTCAAAATCCTCCGGTTGGAGTAGTGAGGCAGTTTGGAGAAAGGCATTCCAGCTCAGGTGTTGTCCTCCTCGCTTGACCATGATTCAAAATAAGATCCGTCGCCCTTCATGTTGCTTTAAAGTGTCAGATTAATAAACATTCATTCTAATTACAATCGAGTTCAAATTAAACTAAATTTGATTTTAACTTTTATTGCTATCTAATTACAATGCTGTTCATATAGAATACGAAAATATTGCAGCTGAAAATTGAAGATATTGAAAATATTATACGTATTACATTACTACTGATATTGAAAATATTACATGTATATATGTCGCAGGAAAATGATGAAATTAGGAATCTCATCAAATCCCTAAGAGAGATGATCACTTGACGGTAGATGTTAAAATAACGTCTCTTCAAGGTCATTTCCCTGATAAAAGTAAGGGATTTGAACGAATCCCTGAGCTGTTTCAGTGAAATGATGAAATAATATTGTCAAGAGCTTATAAGTGTTTATTTAACAAATAGGGTGCATTATTAAACGTAGAAGTAACACAACAATAGTCAATGAAATACAAATTACTTATTCGAAACTAATTAACAAATAATCAGAAAATTAAGCAGGGAATCAATCCCTATTTAATCCTATGGTGCCATTTTTTTTTAAAGTATGGGGTTGATATTTAGGGGATCGATAGTATTTCCTGTATGGTTAGAAAGTACAAGGACTCGACCCCCACCCCCAGGTGTCTCCTTCCGTATAGAATTTTGCCAATGCAAATCCTGACTAGTTCTTTTAATCATTTCACTGAAACAGTTCAGGGATTTGATAAAATCACTTACTTTCATCAGGGAAATTACCTTGAAGAGACATTATTTTAACATCTCTCGTCAATTGGTCCTATCCCTTAGGGATTTGATGAAATTCCTAATTTCGCCATTTCCCTGCGACATATATACGTATCACATAACGTTTGATTTATTACTAAGAAATAGCCTAAAAGGCAGACTAATTTATTTTTCATATCAATTGATCCTTAAGTATATAATGTTGTAAATCGCAGTCATTTAAGTTGATTTGCTTGTCTTCAGGAAATTGCAGATTTGAAGTACTCTGAAGAATTTAGATGATAAAAAGATTCCCTCATTGAAAAGGTTAAAGTGCTCCACAAGTACACGATGAAGTGATGATTGCTAATATAAATGATGGTCTATGACACAATTCTTAGGTTTAAAGGAAATTTTTAAACTACCTATAACGGGTTCTATTCGGGTCTTCTGTTAATCTTCTTGTGGAAAATATTCTTTAACTGTGATTTTAGTTTAAAAACCGCTCTCCGTAGAGATGAACTGATTGTATGCAAATGAAACTGTAACTACTATTTAAGTGCTAGTCGTTGAGTATGCTATATAAGGGTTAAGATTTGATCGGTAAGTTGAAATCCAAGTGTTAGTAAACAGCCACTGGTGGTTGCGTATCTTAAAATTAATATTTGTAGGACAATTCATCAGAAAATGGTTAAGTAATCAGACTTGGAGCTGAACGAACTATCAAGCTGCGAACAGGATGATACAAAGAGCTTTTATCTCCTTCCATTGCGGGTATAAGGATTTCTTATTGCTCTCAGAGTTAAGTTATAAAGTTACAGATTTTATAAAGTGTTAATGATTAAATAAAATTAGTTATTTAGGAACATTTCTGCTTCTTCCTCAAACCCTTTCACACCCGCGACTTCTGGGTCGCAACATAGCCGCATGTTCTTTATAGACGATTCAAGAAGTAGAGGACCATCACACATGAAGAATACTGCTGCAATGAAGAAAACTGGAATGATTAACTGTATTAAACCGAAGAGCAGCCATCCAAATGATTATGGATAAGACTGATCAGTGAAGTATGAAAGCATTGTTTACGAAGAACAGTACACGTTGAAAGTTCCATTACTCCATGACTATTGACTTTTATTCAATAGCAAATACGGCACGACTGTGTCAAGAAAGATGTTGAATGCTTTTGAGCTGGAAGAAGAAGTTTTTTTGGTCGTCTGGTAACAATCGTTGAATATTAAGAATCTGGTAATCCAAGTTGCAATTTCAGCATTAAGCAGTAGCATACCAACTGACTACCTTAACATAATTCAGTGTCAAACTAAAGTAGCAGTGTTCATTACATATGTCTCGACTGTGGCCTCTTAAGGCATATTTGAATCCAAGGGAATAAGAGACGATTAAAACGCCAAGCAAGAAGCTGTCTCAACCAGAAGTCCCTTTGACCCTCAGAAGAGCAAACAGCGTTATGTCTACATACATAAACATATGTACTGCCTTAACCCCAAAAGCCATGTGCCTTGGAAGGCCAAGGGAAACCTGGTCACAGTAGATCCTATCCCGAGGCACCCGGAGAGAGCTAGGGCTGTTTTTTGCCTAACCGCAGGACATGACGTTTAGGGAGGCAGGCTGCACTGGCTTTGCCTGGCTGCTGACTAGGCCTGCCCGCTATGCGGTCAAGCCAGGATGGATGACGACCACCTGCTCCAATGCACTGGACATAATGAATACCCAACTGACGACATTGTCAGTCAGTACTGGGAGGCTCGGTGTCCAATGGACAAGAAGCCAAGCACGGGCGTTGGATAATTAAATAGAATCTGGTAACAATGGAGTAAAGAGTCTAATTAGTGGCGGCATGGCGTCTCACTTCCTCCCCAAAAATACTTAAGTGCAGAAGTCTAAAGGGGAGATCATATCCCCAGATTTTTAAGTCTCTCGTGGAATCATCTTAATAGACTACCTGGTGAAGTATTAAACCCTCACTAGGAACTATTACTGAGCTTTGGGGAACCATTTTTGCGAAGTTCTGATCAAGAAACGGCATGGTAGGAACCTTAAAGTTTAAGACTTTATAAATCTTCTTGCTGACAATTCTCCTGTACATTTATCTCGAAGTCCTGTTGATGAATCAAAGTGATGTGGATTAGAAAATTTAACACATCCGTCCTATTAACTGGATTTCGCCCCAGGCGATTTTTTTTCTTTTTTCTACGAGTTTAATATGCGTTGCTTAGTCGGAAATTTGACAGCATATATGTCGTTACTCAAGAGGGGAAACAATGATTTTCGTTGCAATCAGCTGATTTCTACAACGATGGCCTTTCAAAAATCAAGAAACGTGGGGAGAAATGCATAATTCTAGATGGTGATTTAGTAAAGGTCTTAAGTGTAACAAATGAAAATTAAGCTTATGTCTCGATTATTCGTTAATAGTAATTAAAGATACCCCCTCCAATATTATGAGAAACAAATCAATAAGAGTGACTATTGTTTTCCATGTCCACCGTTTGTGATGGAAGAAAACCGAAATAAAAGGACTTAAAAAAATATCCTTAAAAATAAACATTTAATGATATTGGTTTTCTTCGAAAAGTTCAATAGTTCCTTTCTAATTCAAAAATAATGAGCGTTCCTTGATGAATACTAAAATAATGAACATGGATGTTTTTATTTTTTGTTAAAATCAAGCAAATCGTTTTCTTTTATATTGATTCAGTTCAGTGAAAGAAACATGTGATTGTGTTCCTTTTAATTTACGAAACCGATTTTTTCCAAATCCATTAATTACTGCTCACTTTTTATGACTCTGAATAAATAGAATTTACTTCAAGGATCACATTTTTAATCATTTTCTATAGGAGAAAAGATATTTTAATTTAAAAGCAAAAACCTCTTGGCATTTGTTTTAACTTTATTTCCGAAAAAGTTTTAGATATTAAAAGAAAAACGAAGCAAGGGAACGCAATATAAAAATTTATGAGCTTAAAAAGTGAAAAGCAAAACAATTTTAATTATTTTCGAAATGTCTCAGGATTACACAAATGCTACAATTCGCTCAATATGATACTAAAAATAAATTAATACATTTCATTCATTCGTTTATTGAGTTTTATTCT
>BMAV01004648.1:20926-50815 GCA_019973955.1 Trichonephila inaurata madagascariensis | reverse complement strand
GTATTGGGTTGGAAAGGTTTTGCCATTAATCGTGGCCGTCAAAGAACTTAGGAGTTATGTTAGAAGAAGGACGCGAGAGACGTCACAACAGTGCGGAGACAGTCTTGTGACACCCTTGCCGTGTGAGGCAAAGCATTGTCTTGTTGAAAAAGGGCTCCTGGGAGCCGTTGCTTGAGTGACAACACATGTGGTTACAGGATGTCATGGACATACCCCTGGGCTGTCATGGTGTCACGGATCAATACTAAAGGTGACCGTGTATTGTAGGCAATGGCACCCCATACCATCACATCAGCAGTGGAAGTGGTGTATCGCTGTAAAGCAAAAGCAGGATTGAGGCGATCACAACGGGGTCTCCACAAACGAACACGATTGTCATCACTGCAGATATTGAATCTGGATTCGTCGCTTAAGACTACCTGGATCCATTCCGCTGCAGTACAGTTTCCTCGTGAGTGGCACCACTCCAAGCGGAGGCATCGATGGGTGGTTGCCAAGGGCAAGCACACACAATGGGCGCCGCGATCCCAAATGTCCTTCAGCCAGGCGTTTTCGTATGGTTCGAGAAGACACAGGAACCCTAGTGCAGGCACTACCTGTGCCTGGATGGCGGCCGATGAAGCATTTGGCTGTACGCGTGCATTTTTTATGCTGTGGCGGTCTTCTCGACGACTGGTCTGTTGAAGGTGACCTGAGTCTGGTCTTTGTGTAAATGACATCTCTCGGATCCACTGGTCCCAAGACCTCCTCACAACACAATCAGAGCGACCTAATTGACGATTTACTCACCTAGCTGACCACCTGGCTTCCATCATGCTGATGATTCTCCTCCTCTCAAACTGCGACAGCTACTCATGTTGTCTTCAAACTACCTCAGCTCTTCCTTTGTAAACGATTCAGCACACTCAAACCAGCTTTGATTACCTGTTTTATACTCCACGGAGAATGACGTTAAACGCCCTCTACCGGCTATACGTTATGTGCAATCACGCTGCATTTCTAATCATTTGCATATCTCTCCAAAATGTAATTTCATGCCAAGTTTCGTGACGATTCCGCAATTATTTCTGGGTGCGCTATTTTTTTTTCCATGAGTGTACATTCTGACATAAAAAAATAAACACGCATTTACACTGATATAATACACTTATAAATACATCAGTACCGTGCAATGAATTTTAGAATTAATTTAACAATACTAAGAACAAGTTTAATAATTATCAGTGACCCCAAGGGCCTGTCATACATAAAATTATATAAAAAATTAATAACACTAATCTTGATAATTTGTACATATCCGTTATATTCCGATTAAAAATAACGCGATTCTCTCTCCAATGCTACCATTTTCTACATTGGCGAGCGCATGTGGTGTATGGGGGGGGGGGAGGTTAGAAAAGGAACAGAAATAAGTAAATCCTCTGAAATAAGTAAAGCCTTTTCAAAAACTGTCAAGGTCACTTTATTGCATTTCAAAGCCTTCGAACTAATTTTATAGATAGCAGTGCACAGGAAAGTTCGTACTTCGGAAAGACGTATTTATACGTCCCAGGCAATTAATGGACTGGCTGAGCAAGACGATTACATACGCCGGTTGCACTTGAGAGGTTAAAGTCATATTGTAGGTTCAGCGTCAACGTATAATATCATTAAATGCAATACATTGTTATTCTATCGAAGAGGGGGGGAGAGGAAAATTATGATAGAATATTGGGTCGCAAGTATAGAAAGTTTGAGAAGCACAGCCTTAACTTTTTTGCTTGTACACAGTAAGAGATACCGAAAGCCGGCCACAACCTGTTTGCCTGTAAGCTCTACGAGAACTGATCTTTTCTTCTTTCTATCTTTGATTTGCACATATTTTGTATTCTTATATTGAAATTATTAGTTCTAGTGTTTAAGAGATGCAGTTTGTCCATGGTATTGAAATATTTCTGATCCAGGTTTTTCTTTGTCATGTGTGGAAGGAAACCGAAACTACCAAACAAACTCAGTAAAAAAATGCATAAAACTGAAACAAACATTTATTTGAGTTTGATAAAGATTAAAAAGCTGAAAAAGGAGTTACAATATTTTGATCAATGTTCCACATTTTAAGTGTCAAATATTGTCTTGATCTTATAATGTTTTTCCATTAAATCTTACTTTGCGGCCCGCGTAAAATATCTACCTTATGTATGCGGCCTGGAGGGAAAAAAAGTTTAAGTACCTGTGACTTAAGGGGTTAATGAATTCATATCATTAATTATTTTACATTTCTTTTGCTTTCAAACACGAAAAGCTGAAAAATGGATGGAGGTGTTGCTCTCCACCCGCGTTACAAGAACATACGCTGAATTGCATGCATTTGTAGATGGTTTTGCCACGACACTTGTTTCTAGTTCAAAAGACATTTAAATTCAGGTTTTCTTACGGACGATATTTTTGCTGCGCATTTTTATCCTGAATGGGCTCAATTAAGTTGGTCACACGTCAAACACAATCACGTGTTCTCCATTGAATTCAAAACTGGCAAAGTACTTGTTGTGTACTTGCAAACTTTAAATAAAATTTCAAACCTCATAACGTAGTAAAGATACTCACAAATATTTTAAGATTCTTAAAAAAATGTTTTCAAAAAATTTTTTAAAAAATTCTTATACGTGTACTTTTTAATCAAGTTTTTGTAAAAAACAAAAATTGGCAACAGTGAAATATGTTAATTTATTGGCTAGAATCAAGAACTATAAAATCTGACGTATATCGCACACCTATACTTTTATGAGCTGTTTTTTTTAAAATTTCAGATAAATTCAACGTATAAAGCACATCCTCTTTTTTACGAAGAAATCTAAAATGCAATTATGCAATTCTCTAACATTTTTAAGTAATTTATTCGAGGTATTATCCCAGGAGTTTGAAAAAAATAGTATACTTCTAGAACTACAACACTTTAAGTTATGTGTGATTTCTTTCAAATAAACAGTATTCCCCAATCTGTATTTTATTTCTTTTTATGCTCTTCGCTTTTTTTTTTTTTACTTTTGAAACTACCATTTTCATACCCGGCTTATAACCCTTACCCTCAAAATTCGATCTTACTTTTTTGTGTTAAAATTGCGTTTTATATGCTGGATTTTAAAGTAAATGCATTTATTGTGTGACTATGACGTTAAGCCAAATTATGAACTAGTTGTCTGAAAACACGCGATTGCTATTACCATGCCATAGGAACTTAGCCCATTTTGTTTTCATCAAATACTAGGCATACGATTATTGTAAATTTCATGCTAATTGTTCATTAATGTATAAAAGTTGTTGACTGATTTGGCCGCATGTTTTTTAATGATTTTGATGAAAATGTAAAATATATGCAATAATTTCTGTAAATAATTTTGTCTTAACGAAAATAAAAAGAAAAAGATAAGGAGAAACTCAATTTGGGATGTGTTTATTGATTGGTTGCGTTCACTAACACATAAGAAATACTTAAATGCACAGATATTTAGAGAGTTTTAACAAAATTCATTATATACTGACAACCAAAATATTTATTTATCGATAACTGATCTTGAAAAAACACGAATTAAGTGTCACGTTAACAAATTAAGGTAAATTTTTACTCAGTTTAATATCTTTGTACCAAAAAAATTGATTAAGCCTTATAGAACGCTCTATGAGATTTGTGGGATTTTGAGGAACTTCCTCAGAAATTCCAGATATTAATATTACTTACGATGACCATCATCGTAGGTACAGATTTATAGTTATTGGATTATGAGCTTGCCAAAAAGATGGAACATTGTTATTAATCTAAGCCTAGATATAAGATATTACATATTGTAGATAATATTGTTATGGTACACCACAGATTCAGGGGATTTATTGATAATGTATAAAACATAGAGATATTGCAGAAATGAATTCTCATTTTCCAACAAATGAACTACATTTATTTTCTCTTTCTTTATGATTTTCCCAGAATACGTTACTTATAACTTTTCTTATACACCTAAGTATACATAAACACTTTAAATATGTATCATAACAATTTTGTTGGTAAAACATAGGTAATATTGTGCATACATAACTTCCTCTATTAATTAACCTGTTTTAATATGGATTGTTTACTTCATATAAAAGTAAACAATCAAGTAATTGTGGAGGATTTTCTCAATGTAATAAATTGCATAAGTAGCTCTATTAAAATAAAATTTCGTTTGAGCTAATTTTTACATTAAAATTGAAATATTATAAAATGTAAATATTTATTAATAAATAAACTGTCCTTGAACCGTCAATTCTTGTACAATGAACGTGTATGCGTATTTAACGACTTTTAAAAGAATTCGAAAACGATGACATAATTTTAACTTTTTAAATAATTCTAGCTTTTTTTACTGATTTATGAACTTACAAATGCAACTGAATGTGATGTTTTTAAAGTAAAATATACTCCAAACATTCAAAGTATTAATTTTTTGCAGAAATCCTGAAATTTTACACAGATCCATCTGATAATCTTAGAATATAACTGTTGAAATTCCTCTGCTTTTAGGAAACAATGCTGTAAATTATGTAAAATTGCAGATAAATTTTCGCAACTTGCGTATTATTCTGTCGACCAATTAGTCAAATCAAAAGACGTCGCCAAATGCTGCTATATGCAATAGAAGAAAACTATTCCCATGCAGGTACAAACATAACAATCTCGTTCGCGCATGCGCTGACAGCATTTCGTGATTTCATTTAATTTGGTGAAATTGATCGATGATGTGATACACAAGTACTAAATTTTCTGCCGCTGAACGTTCACTCAAAATCTTTTTAATGTAAATTACGTTCATATTTTTGACGAATTATTGCTATTCCCATTTTATTATCGAATTATGAATTTTACTTTTATAACTCTAATAACATCTTATGTCTATTTAAGAGCGTTTTACAGATATCTAATTTCCGTTTTAAAAATTCAGTTTGCTATTTTTATGGTATGTAGGAACATTGCCACTCATCCCTTGTATTTTGCCATTTGTAGCTCCAGAATCGTAACTTTTCAAGCATCGGCTTAGTCTCATACGTATTCCGATGGATTTATGCAAGAACCTTTGAATAAATTCAAGCGTGACGAAAATTGTTAACGGGAGCCTCCGCTAGATGGTGCGCCCAATGAAATGGTTCTCACATCCGAGGACTTGCCGCGTCTTCAAAGGCTTAAGTGCCCAAATGCAGCCTATATGAATGAAGAAGGGGAAAAAAATATCCAAGGACCTGGACCTTGCTGATCAATTCATGCACTAAATATATCACCTTCCAATAGATCTTCGACATCCATTGTATGATTTAGTGAAATGCTTTTGTTCGTAAGGAAGTACGAAGTTATCATAGCACCTCTGAAACAATATAGGAGAGGAATAAAAATCTCGGTTTAATAAAAAGCATTAGTGACAGGACTACTTAAAAGATATGAAGTTCAAAACGAGAGGTGGGCATTAAGTCGATTGGGGTCGACTGGTGGACAATCAAAACATTTTGGAGTGACCGCCTGAAAATTAATAGTTAGTAATTATATACCGAAGTACTCAATATTAGCTAACAGCATGCAGACAAAGACTTCATTTGATTATATAAGCACTAACGTGAGATAAAAATGTTTTATTTTTCAATGTATTTTGAATTGTTTCGTAACAAATGCATCATTTGATATTATATCTATCGCTATTATTATTATGTTTGTGTTAAGGTATAGATGGCGCGCATATGTCCATCCCCGAGATTGACAGAGGAGCGTGTATGAGGCAAAGTTTGAAAGATTGTTTTGAGGAGTGAAATAGTTGAGTAATGTATAAGTTTGTGAAGGAGTTTAGTAATGTATAAAATGTGAGTTGTTAGAAATTGTAAATAAAATTTTTTATTTGTTATTAGAGAGTGGTAGTTAATTTTAGATAGGTAGTATCATCAGTACAGTTTGCTTTAAACGTCGTCTTAAAAGTGTCAGTTTTTTTACTGGGGTTATCAGTAAACATATATTCCGTGTTTATTATTAAGTTATAATACCTTTTATTATTACCGTGTTTATTATTAAGTTATAAGTTTTTACGCCACTGGGTGGATCGCAACACCTTGAAAAAAAATTAGAAGTAGCCAGTACCCTGAAAAAGTTTGCCCGCCCCTGCTAAATAGTCACACACCAATAACTACCAATGGGCAAGGTGGTGCCGTGCACCTGGGCTCTGGAGGGCCAATGGAACGCATTCTAGAAGTTTTTGCTGGTAATGATGGTCTTGTGAGGGTCTTTGGAGTTCAACCCTAATTATATTCTAAGACGAGCCATTAACAAAGTCGTAACATTGCCTATTCCAGATATAATTGCAGCTGTGGAACAAAACTAAAATTTTTTGAACATTTTTACCAATTTCTTTACCATTTTCCCAACTTATTACATTTTATTTATTTTTGCTAATTTTATTTTTCAGTATTATTGATAATGCATGTGATTTAAGAATTGATAATTTTATTTTTTAGTATTATTGATAATGCATGTGATTTAAAAATTGAATTTATAGGATTTTATTTGTATTAATTTCATATTACATGAATTTTATTTGTATTATTTTTTAATTTTAATAATCTTAATGTAAACTCCATAGGAGTTTAAGTGGGAAATAATAGTAGAATATTCTCAGTACAGAGAGCGCTGCTTGTGAAAATTTTCTTTGTTATGATGAGAGATACGAGAACGAGTGCAGACGCATTCTAAGTGTTATTAAACTTAAATTAACCTTTCATCTACTTGTCGCCGATTTACTGAATTGAAATTGAAACACCAATTCCTCTGATGATTTGATCCCTTTGATGAACTACCGAAACACAGGGTAAAAATGCTGCATTGCAAAATGCACTTGATCTTCCAGTATATCTAGATATCTCATGGTTATTTGTTTACACTCGAGGAACCCCATAACACCATTTCCATGCCAGCAGAACATACCCTATATCATGATACTCTCACCAGAACCTTGCACAGAAGGAGTAAGGCAAAATGGATGCATGGTTTCGTGGGGCTCTCGACAAATTAAACGTCTCTCATCACTGCAAAATAAGGTGTAGCAGAATTGTGAATTTAATTCTTTCTTTAGGAACATCTATTCTAATTCAAAATGAAATGTCTGGTTATAAAAAACTCGGAGGCATGTGAAGACCACTAGATCACTGCGAATCTTAATCATGAAATGACCTTCGAATCGTTTTCAGATAGCCAACGGGTGCGAAAAAGTAAAAAAAGTTTATTCCACCGTATGCATGCAAAACTGTTAAATTGACTGGACTGAAAGGCATTTATAAATAGAATGGTTGCCGTTATATAGATAATACTATAGAATTGGCAACTATTATGAATATGTGAATTAAAGAAATCATAATTAATAATAGTTACACTGAACTTTAACTTAAGATGGAACGGCTTTTGATAGATATAAATGAGAGAAAAAAAACATGTGATTAATTTATTTCAGTTCTATATAAATGTCACGTATGTAATGACAAAAGGAGTCATACACTGGTTATCAAAAATCAAGGAAAAATCACAAAAATGACGATAACTCAAAAAGTTAAGCGTAGAATATGTAATGAAACATATACACATTATTACGTACAACACATAGGTAGGTATAAAATAGCATAAAAATAAATCACCAGACAATTATGGTGCTATAGAAATTAGCATATGTATACAATGAACAAGTTAGATGTGTCAGTTTGGTACAGGAAAAGTACCTTTAACTAGGGATATTATGGAGCTAAGAAGCAATACAGCACATGCAGCGATTTGTGAGGCTATCAAATATGCGGTCTCTTAATTCTGTAGGAAGTGCGAGCCACACATTGGTCTTCCAAGGCAATAGAAAGCGTGAATAGCGTCCTAGGAGGGAGTTTGAGAGCAGCTACATGTCATTTTCGAGCGTCGCATACATGCTCCACACGATTAAGGTCTGGTAAATGAGCTGGCTACTGCATATACTGAATTGTTTACGGCTCAAGATACGCATCCAAGATGAAAGCCCTGTGTTGTATTGCATTATCATGTGGCTGCAGTAGCCTTATGGTCAAGGTAATGGATTCGAGGCTCGCGTGTTATGAGTTGGAGCCTAGTTCCGCTAAAGACAGAGGAGCGATGCACGGAAAATCTGTCAAAGCTCTAACGTCCTCCCATTGATATGGCCTGAACGTTAGGAGACGGGGGTGCCAACTCAGAGGTCATCCTCGTCACTTGAACAGGGCTCAAAATTACGAAGTCCAACGCTAAAAGCCTTTAAGTAGCTGAATAGTGCCACATTAATATTCACTCACTTGTGTTATCATCCTGTGGCAAGGAAGCCTCACCTATTGGTCCGACATAAAGGTCCCCATACGCATTCAAGATCTTATATATATAGAAGTACTAGAACCTACATTACTAAAGATGGAAGAAAATGGAATTCACAAGACACAACAAATGTAGATACAAAAAAGTCTTTGGGCTAAACAGGAGACCTATTATGATTTCTAAAGCTGTTGCTGAATTAGGCCATCAATTTAGGGTTAGCAATGCCTTATGGATCCAACCTTTCCCGTACAGCAGAAATTTTCGACATCATAGAAAAGAATGTAGAGCCATATTGAAAAGTTAAGCCTATTTCTACCACGTGAATGATGAACCTGACAATATAATACAATGAAATTCAGAAAAGAGAACGAAAATGAATCTCTCAAGGAAAGGATGTATCGGTGTTAGCATTAACCCACGTTTCCACAGAAAAAGACGTAGAAGCTCTGTGCGCCCATCCAAAGAGATACCCCCCAAAACGCAGACACTGCCTTCTTCACAAAAGTGTTATGGATGAAAACGAGTTCCAGGTTCTCTCCAAATGGAAATACGCCATGCTATCGCTTTCGAGGCTAAAACTGGATTTATCCATAAGGAGAACAGATATTCATTGTTTACACGTCCAGTGGACTTATTGAACGCGCGCACTGCAAACAGTTCGCGCACGTGCGAACGTCTTTTTCCGCTTATGGCGTGGTGTGAGTGGGATGAAAATGGCTTTTCGCCTCGCATAAAGACCACTTTCGTAAAGCCTTCAACGCACTGTTGAGTTTGATACCAACCTTTCGAAGTTTGCAGCGAAAGAAGATCTGAAATCTACCGTAAGTGTAGTTCAATTCCTTCGTACACATAATGACAAATATCGGTTATCGGCACTTGTGGTAGTGCGTGGTCGACTTATGCTGAGCCTCTTGGATGCCAATGCCGCGGTTTGAAATAGTTGCCAAACCCTATTAATCACAGACCTTAATCCCATCCAGCCCCATCTAGACACATCTATTTATCTTTGTTCTCCTACTAGTCTCCCACTAGCTCGCTATTGCAGTTCTTCGGTCAAATGATGCCTGGAGGTCTTGTTACAATTTCGCTATACCAGATTTCTAATATCAGATACGCAACGACATTTGCCACCTTGCTCTGAGACATTCATTTTTAGGATCCTCGCAAATAACACATTCCGACTGCATCGCCAATATTTCGCATAATGTAATATCTTTCAGTTTCTTTTACTTGTCAAAGTATTCAAATTTCATTGAAATTGGCTTATTTTTGGGCGAGTTCTCACTATTTTTGTGATTTTTCCTTAATTTATGATAACCATTGTGAATTAATTTTCATGAATCTAGATTTACGTTAAAAGAGTATAAAAAAGAAAGTGCCATAACTAGGAGAAGCCTTAAAATTTACGATAAAATAATGATTCAGTGCTTAGTTTTGTATTAAAATTAAGACCAGGCTTATTGGGGAAAAGATTCAGATGTACCAAATATGTTGAAAATTCTTTAATAACTGTGATATATTCTCCTAAATCTCTGTTTTCTCTCTCTTAAGTTCTTTTCAGAGAATAAGAGACAGAGTCATAACTTTATTAAACAATTTCCTGTTATAAATAGTGTTTAGTAAAGACGATTATTTATAGACGTGACTTTTCAAAGTTACCCGAACCTATTGGCAACGGACTTCGTAATTTTGAGCAATAGCCAAACAACAGGGACGACACTTTATTTAGCAGCCTATTCTACAATTCTCTACTCCATGCCAGTACGAGAAGTATCGACATATTTAATGTCCACCAGCCCCTTTACACAGTAGTATTATTTGGTAAATGGTTACACGTAGCAATGCAAAAGAAAGAGTAAACAGTTTATTTTTTCCTTGCATAACTCTGTATTAATTTTTTTCTTGTATTTAACCATCGACAAGTCTTAACACATTTAAGAAAAAAATGTGTATGCATCGAAGATTATAATTTTATTTTTATTATTGAGGAAATTTTATTTTTAGGCGCAATTGTAAACGAAAAATATCTCTCACATTTTTTTTAAATATTGCAAATGACAGAGATAATTTCATTTTACTATAAAATGTAGCAAAAGAGTGTTCATATGAATCAAAATATTATAACACTGAATCATTTCACTTGATGGTATCCATATTGTGATACACAGATATACTGATCCATCTGCTTTCTCTCACTATAGAATTTGATGCTCCATGTTGATATGTATTGCAAGTTTATTACCATCAATATTACGGGCTCTGAATAATGACCTAATCCGGTCAGATGTTACATAATGACAGTTATAACTATGATATATTCAACATTTCATCAATAATACAATAAATGTATTTCACCTCTTAGAACTATTACCCCATATTCAATAAGTGTGTGTTTAGTAAATAGATTACACTGTTTCAACATCAGTGATATGCAATTGTATCCTCAACAATGCGATATAAGGATAATTTAGACTGCACAGGATGAGGCGCTTTAGTGAGAGAATTGTGGCAGATCTAGAACCCATTTGGAGGGAAGACAACCCTTGGAGCTTTAAGGTTGTCTTCGCTTAATGTGAAAGAATAGGGCAAAAAATGGAATATTTTTTAATACCTGATAAAGATCAGTAGTCTTTTCAGAAAAGTATTCCTAAATCAATGTTATGTTCTGGCCTCATTATCCTATAAAGGGCAGCATATTGTATAATATTACTCATTTTTACCCGAGTTGACCCATTTTTCTGGTACAAAATGCGTTTCGCATTTTTTTCTCTTATACCGTAATGCTAAATAAGATATCCCTTTACTTATTAAAAGAAAAAAAAATATCTAGGGAACATTTTAAAATTTTAAAAAGTTATATTATAAAAATAGATGTATGAATTATAATGTTGCTATATATATATAATTTTTGTGAAAATTGAAGCATTCTTCTGTTTGAAAATAAGCTCCGCGTTTAGTTCAGACTTTCGTACTTTTGGTAAAGACAAAGATGTTCTTGTTTTTTCCAATTCCTACTATCAGTTCACACTCTCTATATATTTATTTTTATCTTGGTGGAATTTTCAATCGTTAATAAAATACGCTTTAAAGCACTCCATTGAGCTGAAATTTTATATATAAGATTATTTTGGATCTCATGTAAAAGAGATACAAGATATTTGGAAACACAGTATTTAATTATAATTCATAAAAAATTTTTAAATGATTAAAACTAATTATTTAAAGAATTACAAATATATAGCTACGTCGGCATTATTTTTGGCGACTTGTGTCAAAACTTGAAAAGGTTTTTTTTCTCACGTTTTAAAGCATTCAGTTGAACTGAAATTTTATATACACGGTTGTTTTGGATGACAATACGATACTTTAATGATAATTAATAAAAATTAATTACCATTTAATGTTGTGATTCTGTCATATGTATATACATATTTATATTAATTGTAATTATTTAATAAAAAGTAGCTAAAATAAAATTTTTCTTTGTTGATCTAACTAGGAATTGGCTTAAATTTTTTTTATATTACTTGTTACGTAGAAAATTTCATAAAGTCTAACAAAATAGTCTGAAAGCACAAACAATTTTTTTATTCTAATGCAAAATTTTCTCGTGGCATGCTAATATATACATTTTTTTATTCCTTGCTTTATTATTAAAAAATATGCTCTTCGTCAAAGTCTATACTTTATAACATTTTCAACCCTTTTTCAACTAAGCTGAGACCTTCTATCCAAATCCCAACCTTCATTCAATCTTCTGATTGAACTGGGTCTAAAAACACAAGTTCTTCAATGGCTTATGCATTTCAATGAGTTCATCAATCGTCAGCTCCTGATGGTGGGAATACAGCAGTTCCCGATTATCCACTTCTTCCTGCAATCATCATTATCCATTTCTACATTTATTTGTCTGGAATGATCGACAATTTTACTTCAATCCCATTACTTATTTCATCAGGCTCTGGCAGTGATTCCGCCAGAGTTTCAGTGATAAAAAAGGACACAGCGCTACACATTGAGTTGTGTTGCACTCAAACAAAAGCCGAATCTTTGAAATTAGAAAATCGTGTAAGTTGAGGTGTTATTGAACACCTATTCATGTCCACCATTCATCCTTAAACAAAATTAGAATTCTTCTGAAAACAGTACCTGGTGTCATTCATTGGTTGATGGCTATATCAATCACAACAAAAGTTAATCATGCCACCCTTAGCTAAATGTTTAGAGGCTTCTTCGTCGCGTTTTCGGATGATCCTACATTCATCTTGCCACTATGACTTGCATTCAAACCCTATCTAACATCAATGGCAAATGTGTGCATCGAACACTGAAGTCATACGTTTATTCCAGGATGCAGTCTCTTTCCACAGGGGATTACTGCTAGTATTTAGCTCTCTGACGTCTCCGAGAGAAGCATACCCTACGCTTCTTCAATAGTTCCGATGCTTCCAACCATCACTGATAGCGTATACCGAGTGGGCAGCTACTGGTCTTTATAGTCAGAAACTGAGTACTAGGCCAGTAACTGACAGATGCATTCGTAAATTTAATTACCGTGTTTATTGGAATCCAAGCAGAAATATTTTTCCAGCATTAATGTTGCTGAAAATCGAATGTGGCTTAGAATCGGAGGCAAAACATTTGTTGGGTGGAGGAAATTGAGTTTCCAACCCTTTCAAACGGAAAAATGTGACTGTCCATTCTAATCATTTGCATTGCTGTCCACTTATCCCATTCCGTAGATTATCTCAAGTATTCATTCTATCCTAACATCGTTGTCTGCTCGTATTTAGGAATTTTTTCTTTTGTATACGCTTTTTATTAATCACCTAAACATCAAAAGTATCGGCAATAGCATCAAGGCGAGTTCACTATGACGCAAGTAGGAAAAAGGAGACAATTTTAACGCAGAAAAAAGTGGAAACTGAGCAGCGGCCACTGAAAATTTGACACGGGGGTAAAACAAATATACGTCGATGGCGTAAACAAAATGGTATCATTTTTCCTTGAAAATGTTCAACAGTCTTAATTAAGTATTTTACATTCTTCCATTATACATTCTTTTTTAAAAAATGTTGCGTAACCAATGCATTGGATGGTACGGAAGACGGCACCGTGTGGAAAAATGGTGAAGCTGGCACCAATTCCGAAATCAGTTGTGACGAATTATTTTCGAAACATCATACTTACGGTTAGAGTAATTATAGGTTCATGGATGCATATGAACGTTTTTAATACTGATACAATAAATTATTTAGTAACTTCTTGTAATTTCTAATTACTTTTTTTTTCAATATATATAAAAGAATCGGTTTTTAAGGAACCTTTTACAATTTTTTTTTCAAAAGCGTGTAGAGAATTGGGAGTGTGGCTTAGAATCGATGACAAAATTTTTTAAAGAATTTGGGGTGCAGCTTAGATTTGAGGAAATTTACAAAGTATTTTCACTTAGTATGTATTAATTATGCAAATTTCTTTTCATGGTGTTGTAAAATCACTTTTGAAAAATATATGTAAAAATACCATCTTTTTTTTTTTTTTTAGTTTGTGTGTTTCGAGTTAATCTCATACATAAATAACTTTTAAAGTATATTTTAATTTCGTTTACTACTATTTAGGATCAACTTCAAAATATTATGGAAATATTTTCAGATGTTTTTAATAAATTCATTCATTACATTTTTCATAAGCAATCAGAGCAGTTTCGGGTATCCAAAACTCTCACTTATTATACAAAATCACACATTAAAACTATTTTTCTCATAAATAATAGTAAACATACCTAAAAATAAACACTCCTAAATACTACTTTTCCTCTTTTATATACGGTGACGTTACTCTTTCTTTGATCTTTCTTATAAACCTCCCTCTTTATACGTCCATGACATACCTATTTATTGAACCGTCAAAGCGTGGCATTGTTCAGCAAGACATGTATTTCAGAATCAATAGCATTCCAGATATGACATCATAAGCGGAGATTTCCATTCTTAGATCTAAGAAAAGAAGACATAAGTTTCTAGAGATGCTGCACCCCTTTTAACTTTATTCTGAAACTGATAAAAGATTTTATCGACTTTTTGTTAAAACAGAAACAAATTTTCTGAGAGTGTACATTTGTTAAAGTATTTATTGGTTGTTGTTTTGATAGAAAATTAAATTTGACAGAAATCTTCACACCTAGGGTAAAATTGCGTTCTAAATATAAAAAAAATCTCTAATTCTATTAAAAAAATATTTTTCAGAACATTCATTGCGATTGAAACAGACCAATTTTTTATGAATCACATTTTTATTTTCTTCGTTTTTGAAGCATTCGAATACGTTCGGAACCGTGATTTTATAAAAGCGCATAAATGGATAATTTTCGTGATATTTAGTGTCAATTAGATTAGAATACATGTATAAAATTGTTTTAAGAATATTTTGACAAAAAAAATTTATTTAAATACAATATTTTGGCAATAATTAACTTAGAAAACCATTTTTCAAAATGTTCTCCTTTCATAAAAAAATGCTTCTAAAATAATAATATTTTGTGTGAGTGTGTGTCATATAATAGAAGCATTTTTCACAAAAGGAAAATATTTTGAAAATGGGTCATTCTATGTCCATTTTTTGTCAAAATATTGTACTTAAATAATTTTTTATTGTAATAATATTTTTGAAACAATTTTATATACGTTTTCTAATCTAAGTGACACTAAATATCATAAAAATTATCCATTTATACGCTTTTGCAAAATCACGGTTCTGAACGTAGTCGGATACCTTAAAATTAACAATTGAATATTGAAAAGTATTGTAATTATGCCTTGTCTTGAGTATTATATTAATATCACGCTAGGAAGAAACATGAACGCTATAGTCGAATGACCTCAAATTTTTAACCTCAATCATGAGACGAGTACAACACCTATGCCTGAGCTACCACACCACCCCAACGGGTGGACTTTGAGCTTTACAGATTTATTGTGTATTAGCCTTTACTGCACTGCGGTTCTGTAGCGGCATCAAAACTCGAACCCTCGGCATGTTGGCCACCTGCTCATAACCATAATCACTAGGCATTCGCTACCATATTTCAGTACTAGATTTTTGAAGTGTGTTTAAATAATTATAATTTTCTGAATTTCGGAATCCATTTTGAGTTTATATTTCCTTGTCAAAACAAAAACAAAAAATTCGCAAGAGAATAATACATCGAATATCGCTTACATCTATTTAAATATATCGCTTTGCAGCATTGTATGAATCGTGGAAAAATAATTCCAATTTAACATGGTATTTCTTAAAGACAGATATTTGTAACCTTGTCTGCAAAGCCGAGGTAAGTATTAAGTCGATCGCGATCGACCGGTGGAACGCCAAGACATTTTGGGGTGGCCACCTTTACTACGACCTAAGGCGCGCAAGCTAAAAAAAAAACATATTTGGACAACACCAACACCAGCTAGACTGGAGAATCGGCTTTTTACATTCCATGTGACTATGTATAGACGAATCATGTGCCATAATTGGAAGCACACAATGACGCTTAACACATTATCTGCCAGTATCGAGAAGAAAGCGATCACCGAGATACCAGCCTTAAAAGTGGGTCCCCCCCCCTCACACGCCAATTAAAGGGGGGAGGACGTTGATGATATCTTTCCGCGATAGCACGGGATTGGCTACTGAAACATCACCCAACATTTTGCGCTTCCGCTGGATTGGATTTATTTGTTTACGTTACGTTCTACGATGGCGCAACGCCCGGCAGCGAACCAGTTACGTACATTCGTCGAAATCAGATTCATCGGTTTACGTTTGTTTGCTACTCGCTGCATTGAAAATGTCCACGGTCTAGCAGCCGCTCATAGTTATTCAAACATTCAACTTGAAACTTTTGTACTGCTTGTGTTTTTGTAGTAAAAATAGTAGTCCGTTATGTCCGTTAAAAAAGTGTATAATGTCAAAGACAAGAAAGGAAAAATTTACAATTTTAATACAGAATGGGAAGAACAGTTTTTCTTTACAATGGTGAATGCAAAATGTGTGTGCTATATATATATGTCATGCAAGTGTGGCATTTCTGATATGTAGATTGACTCAAGCAAGAAACGCTGCTGAAATGTACCGATATCCATGTGATTCTTTATCTCTTAGGCTTAATTTACTATCTGGCCGACAAACATCTCACCATATTTATTCGATTCTAAGCCACATCCAAAATTCTCAACAAATTTTTGTGAAAAATGAAAAATAGTGTTAAATAGGAAACCGAGATATTCAATTTTACAAAAACCGAAATCATTTTAAGCGAATCCAATGATTATTTTCTTCGGTTCTAAGCCGCACCGATTTTTAGTATTAGCACTGAAAAAAAAAGTGTGACTTACATTCGAATAAATACGGTAACAAATAATAAATATTGTAGACCTTGTTTTAGCTCAGCATACCTGTAGACCACAACACTTTCAGAAAGTTAAAAGTAGACCATGCCTTATAAGAGTCTGCTGTAGAGCGTTGAATTGGCATTTTCTTTAACCTATTTGTTCTTTACAAATGAACATAAATTTCTGTAAGATGTTATTTGACCTTTTGTCTCATTTGGACAGCAGATTCAATGCCATCTGAAGTAGATAAAATCTAAGTTCACTGGAATGTAAATAGAAAATAAAGAGTATTTTTGTTCATTTAGTTTTTTATTCAAAGGTTTCAATGTAAGAAAATTTTTAATATACTGGAATTTCAACAGTAATTTAAACTGCTATAATGTAATTAAATCTATTTATTGATTAATAAATTAGGTTATTTTAAGTTGTTAGAATTGAGTCTTAAGAGCTAAAAAAAGGTCGCCTTTTTATTTCATTAATTTAATGAGCATGAAGAATGTTTAAGATCTGAAACGTTTAACGCAGAGTTCAAGTGACGAAAACAAAGAAAGAAAATACAATAAAAATCAGACAACCTAAAAAATTTGACAAATATCCAAAAACTAAACTTTCTCAGGTTTATTTTTTTTATTATTTTTCTTCCAAATTTTTGAAGTTTGTTACCGCAATAGCAAAAATACACTTTCATGCTTGTCTACTTTTTTAGACCTTTTTAAAATAAATGTGAAAGCCTTAAGCTGAGCTTTTTAATAATGGAAACGTTTAAGGTCTTTAAACTACTCATATTATGATGCAAATTTATACCGTACTTCCAGAAGAGTTCAGTTGTAAGTAAACTGTTTTTCTCTCTTTCTAAAAAGCCAAAAATTATATTTTATGCTTAACAGCACGTTGGTAAGAAAATGTTCTTATAAAGAACAAATAGCTGAAAAGGTTTTAAAAAATTAAATTTTCTTGTATTTTTTCTTAGTATTTAATTAAATTTCTGTAAGTAGTAATTTTAGAAAACTTTATTATCATATTTTTTATATTACTTTGTTTTTATGCCCATAATATTCTAGTGCATTTTGTATTTCATTCAGTACTTCAACATACGAATGAAACATTTCAAAGTTATTGAAATTAATTTTTCAGTTTTTTTAGTGCGAAAATTTTTCTGTACCAAAAATGAAATAATTAGTTAAATAGATACTCTTCTCTTATAGATGTACTTTTCACATCTTCCTGGTTCTATGATTCCAAGCTATGGGACTTATGCCCTCATCAACAAAAAGCTCAATCAAGTACGATTTGAGGGCATAGATATCGACATCTATGAAACATCATTGTTACGTTTAAAAAGTTTTGTCAACTAAGAAATAAAAGATAATCCATAAATCTCCAAAAGTCCATGTCTTGAGTGTAGGTAAGTTGGGAAAAGACTTCATGTGTTTCTACAAGGTGGAATTTTATTTTTGTGTTGCCGACAGTTGCATGGACGCACATTTCACAGCCACTCCATGAATGTTCAAATCATCATGCAAAACTACATAAGAGGAATCAGATCCCAACATTTTCGGAAAAATCTTTCGTGCTGTCAAGTGACGATTTCCTTTCATCTGACTTTTTACGCTGTCTGCAATAGCAAGCTATTTAAGGCTACTCATAAAGTAGGCCCATTCACCCAATGTGTAGCCATTCTTAAGAGAGTAGAACAATTTCCAAATTTGTGTTACTTTTGCTACGGAGCTGCTGCTGAGATCACTGATAAGGTCGGTTAATCGGAGAAAGAGAGAGAGAGAGTTTATTGGAGAGTGTTGGGGCGTCGTAGAGTGTTGGTGAAAGGTCTCTCTAGCGTCTGTGAAGCTTCTTGAAAGTCCCTTTTCGTGTCTCTTTAAATATCGAATACGTAACGCCCACAATCCTCAAGTGATACAAAATCACTTCTGTATGAACGTATTTATGGTTACCAATCGGCTAATGGTCTTTGTCACCCCTGACGCGGTGGACTTTGAAATCGAAGATTGACGTGGGAACTGCGCGGTTCACCTTTTTGTCGGATGGATCAAGGATGGTCAAATGTTGACTTGCATTAGAACATAAATAAGTGCAGTAGTGGATATTTTCCCACGCGAAACTACATCGTTACCCAGACAGGAAAACGGTCATTCGGTGGAGACCATCGCATTTTCAAAGAAGTGACTCCAAGTATCTGCTTAATCTTGCGAATTGTTGTGCTTTGAGAATCACCGATTTCTTAAAGAATCTGATGCAGTATCTTTGCTCAAATTCAATCTTTAAAAATTCGACGAATACTATTAACAGCACTTCACTCGGTTGACAGCAGGTAGTGACTAGCACACTCAAATGTGGTGAAAAAATTCAAGTATGTGCATCAAAATATCTCGTTTCTCATGTCAATGAAGACAACGAAACAATTCTAACAAATCAATCGGGTCATATATACATACCTGTAGATACAACGAAGAGCATTTTCAGAAGTATTTAGAAATAGGGGGGGGGGGGGCAATAAAAAAAAAAAAGATTATTGAGACTGGTTTATAACGTTAATCATATTTTAGAGTGAGTGCGTTTCAGTAAACATTGTTCTAATTCAATTAAGAAGAAAATCAGAAAAAAAGTGTAATGTCAAATCTCACCAGTACATATTTTACTTAAAAAATAAGGAAAAAATATTTTTTTTTCCTGCTATTATATTTTTTTTACATATAGTTACATATTGTTATAATCAATACATATTTACATAAAATTCCTGACTTATTACTTTAATTTCATAACTCTTTACAAATGCGAAATCTAAATATATATATATATACCATATGTGAAATCTAAAAATATGTATAAAGCATTTGCGAAATATATATATATATATATATAAACCATATGCGAAATCTAAAAATATATATATATTATATTTACGATAAGCGAAATCTAAAAAAGTTTATATGCCATATGCAAAATCTAAAATATAAAATTCATAAATACATATACCATATGCATAATAAATATATATACCATATGCATTAAAAATAGATATATCATATGCGTAACAAATATATATACCATATGCATAACAAATATGTATTCTATATACATATACAAATGCATTAAAGGTGAAATTATGTTTTCATATTTCTATTACTAAAGCTTTATAAAGATCCGTGTAAATAAATTAAAAAATTAAACAAGGTAGACTTTTTTTTGTAAACCGAATGTGTAGTGGACCAAATACACTGCTGTTTGTAAGAAATGCAACACCATGAAGGAATCATCAGAATCAAATGAACTTTGCAGAAAATATCAGTTAAAGAATGTTACGTAAAATAGTAAAGTTTCAGAGCCACCCACCACGCTTGCGTGGTGTGCACTAATGCTGAAAGTATACTGAACTAATGCTGAAAGTATATAAATAGAGGGCTGTAGCGGGACGTTGAAAATAGTTAATGATTATTTGTCAGTGGCGAACGTTTAGTAAGACCTAAGTATGCCTCTACGACGAAATAAGGAGACGCCTGTTTTATATGGTCACCTGTTTTATACTCAACAGAAAACGACGTTAAGCGCCGTCTACCGGCTATAAGTAATGAGAAATCACGCTGCATTTCTAATCATTTGCATATCTCCCCGACATGTACCTTCATGCCAAGTTTCGTTACGATCCCGCAATTATTTCTTGTTGCGCTAATTTTTTTGTCCATGAGTGTATGAAAATTACATGAATAATGTTAAAAATTTTTAAAACTAAACCCTACTGAGCAGTAGTCCAGCAATTTTTTAGATATTACAATTAATTTATGTATTTTATGTCGCGGTGTCGAAAGGACACCATTTGACGTTTAAAGGTAATAGAAATCCCGGACGTTCTAGTGTTAAGAAAGTCCAGATGTGTCCATATAATTCATTAATTCATGTGTCATCATGAATTGGTATTATGGACTATGATTACGGAATATAAACATTTTTAAGACTCAGAGTTAAAATGGGGCAATCACTTCTAAAATTTCATGAAATTTATCTATTAATGCAGAATATCAGTACGTTTAATAAAAAACAAATGGTTAACTTTATAAGAAAATTTCAAACAATGAAGATAATCAATACTTCACCAGATTTTTTTTTCCCCTATATACTCTTATTTAGAAAAGTAATCTACTGAGTACATGAAAGCGCATACTCAATAGATGACTTCATGTTGTACTTTATTATTACTTAAATATTTTATATTGTTTTGATATAAATTGATTATATTACATAATCAATATATATTTTTCATTTGTAAGAGTATTAAAAATAATCTAATTTAAAAGAAGTACATACTTTTAATAAATCTTAAAAGAAATTATATCTTTTTATAAAAATCTCAAAAATTTATTTTTTACAAATTTTTTATGTGAAAGATGGGTCAAATTTTGCAATGTTTGATAAAATATTTCATCAATTATTTGAAAAAAATCAAAATTAGCTAAAATCTCTTTCAGTATAATGAGAAAGGTGTTTTTTAATGGTACGAAAAATTTCATGCATGTACATATAACAGATTTTGAGAAAAGGTACAATGTAAATAGCCAATTTAACATTGTCAGTACAGAGAGAGAGGTTTCCAACTCCCCTTAAATAGTTTTTGCTGTAGTATAGCAATAATATATTATTACCATTCTGTTTCCTATTGCAATCTTTCTTAAGTTTCGCATTAAATGCATTGAATATTATTTATAAGACCATAAATATGCAATATTCTACGAACAGAAACATTCATACTCTGAAATGAACTAAGCAAAGAACTCAATAATTTATGGTAGATTTCAACGAGTACTGAAAATGTTGCAGAGTGAATGATGGTCACCATCTCGTTGCCCGTGTTGTCGAGTTCTCTATCGAGACTCAAAGTCCTGACGTTGGAATGGTGTGAAAGTTAAGGAGAGTGGAGTTTCAAGTCAGGTGTCCTCTCCATCACTTGACCGAAGCTCGAAATGCCGAGTCCGTCGTCAGTAGTTCTAATGTTGATTCAGAGTGCGTCGTTAATAAAAAAAAATGTCGCATTAGATATACAAGTACCGAATACTTCAGCACAATGATTGCATTATTTAACCTTGAAAATACTGCTGTGAACGTAAATTGCCCGTCTCAATCAATATCGAAGTGTAAAAATGCAAGCAATAGTCTAATTTCTTTTTAATTTTGAAAACTTCATGCATCCTTGCTTCCATAGTACTTCAGAAATACTTTATTTTTACGTAATTAAAACTGGGAGTACAATCAATAAGAATAACTGTAGCAACCAAGTGTTTACGGTACACGAACACTGTATGACAAATATACAGTTTTTTAACCTTCTGGCTGAGTAGTTATTTTATCCAAGTAGGTTTAAAAATTGCATATTTTTTTTATTACGTATTTCAAATCTACATATTAAATATATATTTTAGAGTAAAATTATACAAATTTTTTTGTAAAAGAGTTTTTATTTTAAAACATAGAAAAAGATCATAAAAATATAAACATAAATGAAAACCTAAAAAGGAACAGTATGGGTTTCACAGGTAAATAATCGGCAAAATGCATACCCGAGGAAATCTCGGTTTGCGCAAAAATTTTGATACATCTTCATTGCCCGCAGAAATCGCTGGATGCGCAGCGCGAGAGGGTTAAAAATTTACCTATATTTTTATTTATTTATTTATTTTTACATTCAAAAAGTGTCGAAACGTTTAGTTTTTACAAAAATTGTATTTACAAGAGTGAGAAAAATCAATTAAAAAAATATAACATTTCTTTATGCGGAAAAGAATGTTCTTCATGTTACGGAAAATATCCTCCTGAATCCTCAGTAAGAAAAAAGAATTAGAAATTGAAAACATTTATTTATTGTTGTTGTTACTGATGCCACTTGATCGGCAAAGGCCCGTGAAATTCATCATGGTAAAGGGCTAAGTGACGCCTGTCGTTAGCCGTAGATTTGAGCACCATACATGTGACAGTACGATTTGGCTTGGTCCACCACAATTTAAAGGGAGAACACTCTGCGGGTGATCAGAGGCCTCCCACCTCTCTTCCCCTTCCACCAACCTCACGAGAGGGCTTGCGGCTCGACGGCTATTTAGAGTACCCCCATGCCGCGAAGGCACTATACAATTAAAAACATCCATATCTTCTCCGCGATTCGAACCCAGACCCTACGGCACAGTAGTCAGCGTCGCTAACCACTATGCCGGATGAAGGACGTTTATTTATTATTTTGTGCCAAAAGACTTTAAAAAGTATTAAACATTTTTTTTTTTTACTATAAGATGTGGTTGAGGGGTTCATTTTATATTCCTACACTCAAATTTAAAACTCAATAACTTAAGGACATTTTACAGATTTGTACGAAATCTGAAATTTGTGACAAGAAATCAGGCATGTGGAAAATCAGTATGTCCACACACACACAGTGAGAAAATTATTTTTTATAAAAATCATGTTGAGTTACTTTAATCTATTAAGTTTAAAATTTAATATATATTCTCTTGGAGCCATAAATAATGAGAGTGAATTGGCTTAAAAACAATGAAAACTGCAAAAGTATTTTTTTTAGCAATTCTACAATCCTGGCTACAAGCAACCACACATTTCCTTGCAAACCATCTTATTACAGTCGTGAAATTATAAAAAATCCAAGAGTTTAATCCTTGAACAGTAATAAGAACAGATAGTCTCAAACAACATAGAATAGCACATTTTATGTTGGTATGTTTTTTCAAGTGTGTGGCCTAGTTTTAACAATAATTGAAAATCGACAAATAAACTATAGGAGGTTTTTATCACATAGTAAATTTCGAAGTAACCGTTTTCGAAATATGTGCTTAGTATTAAAAGTTTTTAGCTTCTTTTTCTTTCTGATTCTTACTTAAAATATTAAAAACTATAATTTATTTTGAAAACTTCACAAATCTCAGCTCCTTTTTTTGACAAAAATCTTGTATTTTTAAAGTATATATTGTTTAAGTGAGTATGGGACAAGAGCCGATTTTGGCTATAATATGGGTAACATTTGTTAAAATAGTTAAATATTAAAAGTATATCAACGCAAATTTAAAAAATCTAAAATTAAAATCTAATTAAGAAAAGCACCATAAAAATTTATTGTTTAAAGTAGGCCTTCAACCCGTAATTTTTTTCGTTCCTGTTCAACTATATATATATATATATATGAAATGAAAAAACTTTAGAAGTGCATACTAGGTCGAGTCGAGTGGTTGATTTAAAACAATGGCGAACCAAAGGTAGGGCGTGGCCAGTGGTGTGATTTTCCTGTTACGTGGTCGAGTACTGTATTATCGAAGAGGCACTCGTGTAAATAAATATCCAGTTTATTCACTTCTGGAAACACATAAAGATCAATTAGGGACGGCATTACACACAACAAGAAGCAAACATCATGGCACAGAAAAAGACAAACACAGAACGCGCGGCATCCGGCTGATTACACGATGAAGGCAAGCAGACGAAAGAGGGCGATTACACATGATTTTTGCTTTTATACCGGCAGTGGTTATTACGTAATAGTAGTTCTGATTATACAGAATGGGGGAGACAGGGATTTCGGACTAGCCGATTACGATTAAGATTACAGTGTTATATTTACACCAAAGAATTAAAGTTTGTTTAAACATTAGTACAAAGAGTTAAAACAAAAAGGATACTAGAGGGGATTATTACATATATATATTAGCTTACCTCCGGTTTCTGTTCCGCCAAAAATAATAGTTTTCGGGTCAGTAAAAATAATTTTATTTTATGTAGATTCTTATTTGCACTAAAAATATACATATATTCTACCATAAACACAAAAAATGTAATTCTATCATAAACAAAACAAAATGTTATTCTATCAAACTTTAGAAGATTTTTTTTTTTTTTTTTTTAATTGGTACATCACGTGAATTGATACAATTAACCAGCATATACGATACGAGTGGTGAGTATATTGGAATTGTTATCCCTTATCAAAATAGCATCCGACAACTTGGTTCATGATTCTAGTTTGTCTATACAAACATCTGTAGATAATCGCATGGTGAGATGCAAAGAGTATAACTCGGACTAATATATTTCTTAAAAAATCATCTATACTTCCAGTACATTCAAATGATTTAAATCTGTCTTCTACAAGTAGTTTCCTGTGAAACTGAAACAGAAAAGTACTAGTGAATATCTAAACAGGAAATAGAGGCGCAAAGTACATGTAATGATAATGATTATATGGCTGACCTTAAATTAGAAAATATCGATCAGTTGGTTACAATCACAACATGAATGAAGATATGTCGAACCGAAATAAACCAATATTTTTTTTCGGTTCAGTTCCGGTTTGAAACGTTGGTTTAAAGTACGTCTTCTTGCATGAAAAAATCTGAAAAACCTACAAGATCAAAATAACAAGGATACAGTTATTAAAATTCTTCTATATGCTATACTGTTCCACAAATACAAAAAGTCCTGTGCATTCTGAAAGTCTTTTTTTAAAGAGAAAATACATTTGATTGAAGAAAAACGATTAAAAAGAAATTGCTTCGAATGCTAAAAATAAAGAGAACTCGATCTACAGTTTCATATATCATTTTTATCTGAATTCGAATAGATTGCTTTTAGTTTCAAATATCAAATTTTTAAATTAAAGCTTGTTGTTTTTAAAGTTCTATTTCGTGCCATTTAAAGAAAAATCTTCAGTTTGAGCAGATAAAATAATTCTGTCTTGAATAGTATCTTTAACCTTTGCTTATTTATTTTCTTTCACGAGGTATTTTGTTTATTTATTTTTTTTTTTTTATTCTCACTAAATATTATTTAAGCAAATTCTAATCTCCAAACTCATTATTAAAATAGTAAAATTTAAAAAAATGCTTGTAAGGCATTTGCCCGTGGGTGATGCCCTACTTCTTCATCTTCTTCGCGACCTAGAGGTGAGGGAGTGAATGAAGAACCAGACGTTGCCATAATCTTAATATCACTTTTTTAAGAACTTAACTTGAACAATATACACACACAACAAGGATATTATTATTCAAATCAAGGGAATCTGTGGTGAGGAGACACACAATACGTATTACCAAATAATCGCGTCACTGACCACTATGTTTAACTTTACCGGTTAATCCTTATCTCAATAAACACACTGTTCCTAGTAGTTTAAATAAATTTTCTCTTACCATTCCTTCTGGGGTAAGCAGCAATTCGCTTGAATCCTGACGTCTATTTAACTCGTGTGGCATGGTATCCACCTTTAACTTGAACGAACTGGCCCGGATATATTAAATCTTGAACGCGAAATTGCCTCTCGCCACTTGTACACATGGATCTCATATAACCACTTCCCGTAGCCAAACCACTAACGCTTAACTTCTACTATTTATAAGATCTCTAATTTGAATATTTCTCACCTTTCACTTCTCGAGTTGGTTGGAAAGAATTGCCATTCTGGCCCCAAAGAAACCCAAAAGGAGATTTAGTGAAAATCGCGATGAGCCCGTCACACTCTGTTCTCAGTACTTCGTAAATTTGTTTTACATAGTTAAATGTCCCAATATCAACTAGATTAAAAACATTGTTTTTCATTCTTAATACAATACAACAACAAGATACAGTTAACATAATTCTTCTACAAAATTCAAGATAAAACTCCAACTGTAGAATTATTCTTATTCTTAAATTCTATTGTTATTCAGTTGCAGAAGCAATTATCATTTAAACATTATTCAAAAGGTCTTTCACACTTTATGGAAATGGTTTCGTAATTCATTTTCTCGTTTGCATTTTGAGATAGAAGTTTGGGAACTTCAGAATAATCATCTGCTAAGGTTTTCTTCTGAATGGAATGTTAAATAAAATATTTATATTGAAACCCGCTTTTGAATTTGATAGATGGCTCGAAGGTTACGTAACTGTTCTTTCCGAGAAGAAATATTCGTATCTACGAATTATGAAGCTGAGTAAAAATCTTGGTTATTGAATTAAAAAATAAATTAAAAGTAAAAAAAAACTTTTTAAAAAACAAGCTTTTATTTAAATGCTCTAAAAAGAATAAAATAAACTTTTCTTTTAAAACTTTTTTGCTATTAACTTATAAATTCGTTACACAATTTATGATATAAAATCTTGTCGCGAGATTTAAGTACTCGTATTTACTTAGTTTGAAAATGTTAAAAATTAAAATCAATCAGATCAAGTTATTTAATTTGCTGGTTTATCTACAAAGAAAATTCTCGCGACAAGCTTTTATATCATAAATTGTGTAACGACTTTATAAGTTGATAGCAACAAAAGTTTTAAAAGAAAAGTTTATTTTATTCTTTTTAGAGCATTTAAATAAAAGCTTGTTTTTTAAAAAGTTTTTTTTTTCTTTTAATTTATTTTTTAATTTTAGTTATCACTGGACAGAGGTTTCTCAGTCTGTTAATCTCATTCAACGCATCATTGTTTCAAGGTCGTTTTCCGGTTAATTTTGAACAGTCCAGCTAAGGGGTAATCAACATTTTTCCCCCCAGGCGGCATATATATGATAGATATTTCACTCGGGCTGCAACAAGAGGATAATGGAAAGGGGGGATAAACACTGTTAGACCAAAACAACATTGGACAAAGCAAAATTAATTAAAATATTAAAACTCTTTTTTTTTTCTTTTTTGCTTTTACTATAATACACCAATGGACAAACAAATTAGAGCACCAAGAAGGAGTCGTCAACATGAAAAAAAATTTTACATACGTAATCACTACTTTAAAATAAGTGAATGATTAGAAAATATCAAAGAAAATAGATCATTTATTTCAGAGAAAAAGGCAAAAGAAAGGAGGATTTAATTCCCTGTTTAACCCCCTCTAGCGCGAATGCACGATGTGATACGATGATCGGGCATTGAGGCATTCAAGTTCTATATGATGTCTTGAAACATTTCGTTCCATATTTGCTGTAACCTTGTCTCTAGTTCCTGCAAACAAGAGGACTGCCCAAATCACCGTCCCAAATGATCACAGATATGCTCGAATGGAGACAAATCTGGGGATCGGGCAGTTCAAGAAAGGATAGTAACAGTGCGGAGACAGTCTTGTGACACATTTTCCATGTGAGTCTGAGCATTGTCTTAATGAAAAATGGCTCCTGGGAGCCATTTCAAGAGTGGAAACACATGTGGTTGCAGGATGTCATGGACCTGGTATTGTAGGAAATGGCATCTCATACCATCACACCAGCTGTGGGAGCGGTGTGCCACTGTAATGCAAATGCAGGATTCTGGCGTTCACCCCGGGGTCTCCACACAAAAACACGATTGTCATCATTGTTGAGATTGAATCTGGATTCGTCGCTGAAGACGACCTGGTTCCATTCCGCTGCAGACCAGTTTCCTCATGCGTGGCACCACTCCAAACGTTGGCGTCGATAGGTTGGCGTCAAGGGCAGCACACGTAATGGGTGCCGTGATCCCAAGTGTCCTTCAGTCAGACGCATTTGTATGGTTCGAGAAGACACAGGGGCCCCTAGTGAAAGTGCCACCTTTGCCTTGATGGCGGCCGATGAAGCAGTTGGATGTAGCGTGCATTTCTTACGATATGGCAGTCTTCTCGACGACTGGTCTGTCGTCTTGAGCCTGGTCTTCGTGTAAATGACATCCCTAGGATCCACTGGTCCCGACATCTCCTCACAACACAATCAGAGCGGCCTAATTGACGAGCTATTAGCCTAGCTGACCACCCAACTTTCTTCATGCCAATGATTCTCCCTCTCTCAAACTGCGACAGCTAATCATATTCTCTTCGAAAACGGCGTAATGACATGTCTACCTCAGATTTTCTTTGTAAACGATTCAGCACACTCAAACAAGCTTTGGTTACCTGTTTTATTCATCATGGAGAAAGACGTTAAACGTCTTCTACCGATTATACGTAATGCGCAATCACGCTGCGTTTCTAATCATTTACATATCTTCGAGACATGTACCTTCATGCCAAGTTTCGGTATGATCTCGCAATTATTTCTTGGTGTGAGAATTTTTTTGTCCATGAGTGTACTATATTAAAAACGAAAAACACATTTTTTTTTTTTTAAATCCGTAATTTTGAACCAAATTTTTTCACTTTTTGTGCAAAATATTTTTAATAATATTATGCAAGCGAAAAAATATCTTCGTGCGATTATATTTAAAAATAAAGAAGTTTTTAAAAGTTTTATTAAAAATATAAGTATTTTTAAAAAATCGTAAAAAAAAAGTTTTAGGCATTTTATTTTTCGAAATGACTGATTATAAAAGAGAAAAACCTGAACTTTGTTAGTGCAGAATATCGATTCAATAACACGAAAAAAATAAAAATTCACACGGAATAATTTAGAAATCATTTTTATGAAAACGTATCGATTTTGACTCATTTTAGAAAAAATTGTAAAATATAGAAAATATCATTATTTTTTAAAAGGAATTATACAATATCGGGGCGATATAAATTATCTTTCCGATTAGGTAACTATTTTTTTGTCTCCGTTTGATAGAAAGAATAAAATGGTTTTTGAAATAAGGTAAAAAAATCGGAACTTCTTAAGGCTCAATCCAATAAGCTGCTCGGCAGAATAAAAAGTTAACAGGGTGCGACATAGCCATCCTGTGATGACTATGTCGTTCCGGATCCGCGTAAGCTAGAGGTGTGGGATTATCAAAATGATGAGACATGTTGGTTCTTAATACAACTTTTATTAAGAATAACTTATTTTACTTAATTCTAATTGACAACTTTAATTAAAGTGAGAGTTAACACCCAATTAAACCTAGTATTCAAGTCAGATCACGCAACTAGAACATTTATCCTAATTATAATAAATTAACAGATTCGTCTAACTTCCTATATAATATATTACCTTTTGCAGATCTCCTTCCTTCAACGCTTCAGTAATATCTATAATGTAATTAAATATGCGAGCTTTCCAACTTCTTTATAATTTACTTCTATTTCTTCCAAAGCTATCGGACAGCTAACTCTTGACCTGAAAGATTCCACATTAAGCTATCTCTAAACTTGCCGCGCTACTTATCATCAAAGCTTCTATCCTTTTAAAGTATATCTCATTTACATATTATCTTCGTTTATCTTCTTGGTATTGGGTTGGAAAGGTTTTGCCATTAATCGTGGCCGTCAAAGAAC
>BMAV01004648.1:0-18033 GCA_019973955.1 Trichonephila inaurata madagascariensis | reverse complement strand
ATTCCCCCCGAACAAATTACTTTAACTAATATCTTTTTAACTAATTGCGATATCGGAATATAAATAGTCAAAACAGGCATTATCATCCAAACTAAACTTGTATACAAAATTTCAGCTCAATCGGTTGAAGACATTAGCTTTAAAATTGAGTTGCAAGATTCCACCCAAACATTTTACATTGCAAGTTAAATAAAAGCTTGTAAAAAGGAATTTATAATATATTAAATTTGAAAGGGGAAAAGTGTCTAGCAGAAAGTAAAAATGAAAATATGACCACAAAACTTAATTCAAAGACTGTTCAAACGCAGGCAACTATCAAGAAAGTGAAGTCCCTGATCCTAAATGAAAATCTTCGACTTAAAGATCCATTGCATCGAAACTATGAATATCTTCCAAAACTGTTTTTAAAATCATTCATAAGGATTTAAAGTTAAAACAGAGGTTTAACAATAAAGTTCGTCTCCTTTTTTAAAACATATTGCTGAAAAGAAAAGTATATTTTCAAAAATTATGTAAAAAACACCGAGCTGCTGAAAAATGGAAATTTCTGGTAACATTCGATGAGGTATGGGTATATTTAAGTGAAGAAGATCAATTTTCTATCACTCAACTGACAAGAATGATTGTACGAAATAGATTCGTCAGTGTACAGTAAAGTTTCCAAAGGGATTCATGATAGTTGCTGGATTTTCTAACAATTTCAAATTAACGGCAACTTAAAAATCAAAAAAGGCTCTAGTAAAGCGAAAATTTTAATTCACTCTACTATCAGCAGAAAATTTTAGAACCAATTTTGAAGAAGAAATTCTACCTTTATATAGAAAGGACATTGATAAAAATGTGAGAATCATATGGGCAAAGCCTGTAGTCACACGTCTATATAAGTCTACTACCACTTAATTAGCAAAGAAAGAATCAGAAACAGGAATAAAGTGTATCCCATTTCATGAAATGCATATAAAATCAGCCTACTCTTCTGCAATGGACTCTTGTGCCTTCGGTTTACTAAAAGGAGCCTTTGGAAAACGGCATCCATGAATATTGAACGGACATTGGGAAAACGATTCAAGAAGAGACTATAAAACTGGCGTGACAGTACTAAGAAAAAGTTTACTTTCATGAAACATTCGAGTTAGAGCTATTGTCGAGAATCATAGCAATCAGATAGAAGCAAATTACCACAAAAAATACAGTATTTATTGATAAAAATTAGCTATATGAAAATCATTTCCATCAAGTACGAGCGACCTTCTGTGTATATCCATTAAATTAATTTATGTATGAATTTAAATAAGAGAGTAAGAGAGTGAAAATTAAAACTGATTAGAATTATGGTTGTGATTAATTTATTCATATTATATAAGTTTAGTTTTTCTTCTAAATTATACTAATTTAAACCATTGAAAAATACTCAAAGAAAATATTTGTTGAATATATTTTTACTTTTCAATTTAAATTCAGTCAAACCTCTATATTGCGAATTTTTCTATATAGCGAACTTTTTCCTGGAACCATGAACATTTCACGATTTTCTTCGTAAAAAACCTCTTTATAGCGAAATGCATTTTCTATACAACGAACTTTTTCTTTTGCGATTCAATTTTTGTTCTCCTTATTTTTAAAGTATTTCTGGACATTTTAAGTTATTCTGTCTTTTAGCACATTTTACAGTGGTCATAAATTTTGAAATGGTTTTTATTAGGTGCCTAATTCGCCCAGAGCAATAGAATTCAGGGCGATTCATCCAAGAAGTGCAACCTTTGAGCCCTATTGTCCAGTTCACTATAAACATCTTCGATATCTTATTTCACCCTCAGTGGAATTCGCTCGTGCCCTTGAACTAGTCTCCATTCATTTGCAGTGTTGATCAGCCGTACTGGTAACTTCGTTTCTAGAAGCTCGAAAATGTCAAAACGTAAGTGCTTGAACATCAAAGAAAAAATAATTAATTCTTTAGGAAGAGGATAAAGGCGTCGAGAAACTTTAATTGCAATTTTTCTTTCTTTTGATGGTTAAGATATATTTATAAAATAAATATATATTAATTTACAAAAAGGTATGAATAATTACTTATTTTAATATATAGTGTTTATGAACTTAAAATTTGTTTTACGTGGTTTATAAGGTATATTTAAAGGTGAACCTCCATATAACGAACGTTTTTTCGGGATTTAGTGACTTAGTTAAAAAGCGGTCCGACTGTATTTACTGAATAACATTGCGGTAAAACAGAGTGTCTATCAAATATTAAATGTAAACCGCTATGAAAATAATAATCGTCTATACCTGAAATAGTTTACAGTAACAAGAAATTCGGATTCATTAAAATCTTAGTAGCCTTACAGGTATGTCCACAAAGCAGGGGTGAGCATCTATCGGCCCGCAAAGAGTTTTTGCGTGGGCCCTCAAGTCAGTCAGAAAATCCGCTTTGAACCGAGACTTTTTACTTGTGCGATCAGTCTCGTCTTATTTTTCACTATTAGAAATACAAAGTACCTGAAAGTGTTTCTGTTAAGATTTAGAGATCATCGGCAGAATTCGGTGGATGGAGTTGCAAGAAGATTTCAGAATTTTAAGAAAATTGATCCCAGATTCAGTTTGCTCTGCTATCCCATTACAACTGAAATAGATACAATACCTGAGGACTGCTTGAATTTATTAACTTGAAATCAGATCACAGTGTGAAAAAAAAATGTTTAACACTATAATATTGAACTTACAAATCTTTGTCAGCTGAAAGATTTCCACATACAGTAGAACGTCGTTTTTCTGAATCAATTGGGACCGGACACCATTCGGATACGCGATTGTTCGGATAAATAAAAACCGAATGCGATCCTTGCAGTATATGAAACCGGACACTATACGAATATTGAAAACATCACATGCGGGAAACGTGCTTGAAGAAAAAGCAAAATAGGTGTAAAATGTCGCAATGTTACCTTTATTGTGGAAAATAATCACTTATTTTTCTCTGTACCATCCTACACCTTCGGTGTTTCGCTGCAAAGTCTCTGATTCTCTTGAGCAACAGTAGTTGAGTAGAACAGCATTCTGATTGTTGTTCGTATCACTTCATGGCTGCCTTTTAACTCAGAAAACATGTCACCATTTGGTGGACCCTTTCTACTTTCGTTGTTGTTGTTGTCCTCGTCTTCATCCGTTTCATCGTCGACAGGATCGGATTCTTCTTGCACGGAAATCACAATCTCGTCATCATTTAGCATTTGAAATCCACAGTCTTCTGCATCGCATGCCATTCAGATTTCTACATCTTCTTCATCACATTCTTGAAATCCTGGGATCGATTGGACAAAGTTGGTTATCTCCTCCCTGTGATCGTCATTGAAGTTTTTTTCGCCTTCTAACTCTGGCTACAGCTTATTCCAAATCACACAACTGAAATTCCCCAAATATCCCTGACCTTCGGTTTTTCCCTTCACTTTTGGTTTCAATCACACAACTGTTAAGCACTGCACTGTTCGAAAACGTATTCATATACAGTACATATAGTTGACAAAAAAAACTGGTCCGGATATTCGACGTTCTACTGTATTAAGAAATTTGCAGAGGGAAATTGTTTTTTATATTTTAGCCGACATATATTTGTGAGCAAAGCTTTTCTTGCATGAAGATCAACAAGAGTAAATATAGATGAAAATTCATTGGCATAAACTTGTAGGCTGTGATGAGAAATTAAACAATCTCACTCATTTTTTTTAAAAAAATGTAGAAGTTATAAGATACATTTGTCTCATTAAATTGATTTTAAAATGAAATATGCTTGCAGCTCTATAGACAATATGAAATTAGCACAATAAATAAGTTAAATTAAACTTAACTTATATTTACTATTTTTTATAATAAATGCAATCATTTTAAAAAGATCCGGCTTTCCGGTATCCTCCACTACTATTTTGCACGGTTGGCAAGATAAAACACCTGGCCACCCCTGTCATAGAGGACTAATTAGAAAAAAAATTGGCTTTATGCATACAGTTATTTTATTCTCTTTCAAATTACATTGATTCCATCCAAAGAAGTTCGTTTTTGAATACAGTCCGATATCAGAAAAGAGCTCGACATCATAGCCTAATCAGTAAATACGTCGCAGGGTAATGAAGATATTAGAAATTTGATCAAATCCCTAAGGTATATGATCAATTGACGGGAGATGTTAAAATAACGTTTCTTCAAAGTCATTTCCCTGATGAAAGTAAGAGATTTGAACAAATCCCTGATCTGTTTTAGTGAAATGTGGAAATAATATTGTCAAGAGTTTAAAAATGTTTATTTAACATATATGGTGCATTATCAAACATAGAAGTAAGCAATAAAACAATAGTTAATAAAATACAAGTTATTCATTCGAAACTAATTAACAAATAATTAGAAAATTAGTTTGGTGTTTTTTTATGTGTAACAACTTTCTTCTCGGTTGCTGGATATTTGTGGGAGGGATTTCGTGACATGGCCTGCCTCTACCCTCTTTCATAGTTTATTTACTAATGATGACCTGCTTTGGGCAGGGTGGACTTACACACTAAAATATCAATCCCATGTTAATCCTATGGTGCCAGTTTTTTAAAGATATGGGATTGATATCTGGGAGATCGATAGTACTACCTGTTTGGTTAGGAAATACAAGGACTCGAGCCCCACAAGGTGCCTCTTCCCCTGGACGGCATTTTTCCAAAACACATCCTGACTAGATCATTTCATCATTTCACTTAAACAGATCAGGGATTTGTTGAAATCCCTTACTTTCATCAGGGAAATAACCTTGAAGATACGTTATTTTACCATCTCCCGTCAATTCAACTTATCCCTTAGGAATTTGATTAAATTCCTAATTTCGTCATTTCCTTGCGACATATGCGTAGAAGCTTCGGGTACAAACACAACTCGCTTATCAGTATAAGATCAGGAGAAAACGAATATACATCTGTATTGGTACACAAGATAAGGAAGAACAACATTGATAAGGGTTATACCAACACAAGAGTATACTGCTCTTCCTGTATGGGCTGATAACAATGACTCATGCTTATCCAAAGCGATCAAATTTCATTCACCTACTGGATTTAGGAGCTCCCATCAACTTAATACAGTAATACTCTGAATCTGACAAATTTTTTAATATATTCCAAAATTTCTTACATTAATATTCCGACTGGGGGAAAGTTAATGAACTTTCCGATTTCGAAAAAAATAAGGAAATAAATAGAATAACATAATACATGAAAATTACAATTTTACAATTTGAGCAATTGGTATGAACAATCGTATAATTTGAACAATGGGGGTTGGTCCACCATCAGGTAGACATTGGGCACCCAAGACCCCGTAGTAAATTTAAAATATATATAAATAGGTCATTTTCCTTATCATAATTTTCTCTCCCCTGACTTTAGTTTTATCAATATTCCAAAGTCTCAAACTTTAAAATATTACTTTAAATGCGACAGAAAAATAAAGAAATAATTTTATTTAAAGCAATTAAGTATGAAAAGTGCAAAATGCTATTGAAAAGTTACAAAACCATTAACTAGTTTGTTTTTACGATTGAGTTCCCTATAAGTGAATAAAAAAAATAATAAATAATCAATATTAAGATGTACAATAAATTTGATTAATTAAATTACATTAGTCAGTGTACATTTAGTGTATATTTATACATACATAGATTGAGAAATATATTAAATCAGTAAATATATTGAATAAAATTAAATAGATGAAAAATGTTTTTTCTGAATTTTAGTTGAATAACATTCTTTTTTAAACTTTAAAATTCAACTAAAATATTTTTTGCCATTTCTACTCAATATAAGTAAACAATTTAAAAAATTACAGAATCTAATTTTTAAAAGTTTACTTTAAAAGTTGAAAAAGATTAATTCTCAAAACATCACTATTAGATTTTGATAATTGGAATTAATAGTATTAATTAACTGAAAATAAAAAGCCAAAAGTAAAAAATAATACTAATTGATTTAATTATTTTCTTAAAAATAATCCAAATCATAATTACTTTGTTTTGTTTGTTCATTTGAAATGGGCTGCAATTTTTAGCAGCTTAGCCATTTGCAGACACGGCAATTCACCAAGAGTGTGGAAGCCATTTCATATACCGTAAAATCCGGCGTATAACGTGCACCGGTGTAAAACGCGCATGTATACTTTCAAGCTGCATTTTTTTTATTTTAAGGTATATTCGCCGTATAACGCGCACCCCCTTCTTTACGAAGAAATCTGAAATGTGAATAAACATTGTTCTTACGTTTGGAATTCATTTATTCGAAGTATTATCCCAGACTTTAAAAATATATATATACTTCTAAAACAACTTTTTTAGTTCATAAGGCATGTCATTTCTTTTAAATAAACAACAGTATTTCAATATATGTATTTTGAATTTTTTTTACGCTCATATCTTGTTATTTTTAAAGCTATCGTTTTTATACCCGGGGTATAACGCGCACCCTTCAATTTCGGTCTTATTTTTTGAGTTAAAAGTGCGCGTTATACGCCGGATTTTACGGTAAGTACTTTGTAAGATTTTGCATTTTCGGTACTTTAAAATATTAAATATATATTAAGTAAGAGTTGGTTTTTACTTTCGATATATTATAAGTCTAAAATGTAAATTTTGATGTTCCATAGCAGGGATGGCGAACCAGTTGCACGCGTGCTATTGATGGCACACGACAGAATATTTTTGGCTTGCCAGTGATCAAAATGGTTTGCATTTTATTTCAAAACTTCTAAGTTCACTATGAAGTATAACGAACAAAAGCGAGTGATCGGGGCGGAGAATACACTCGTTTGTGTTATTGTCTTGCCTTAGTTTCGTCGTAGACTACAGTTATGATGTAAAGTTTGTCTACGCATAGCATAGTAAATTTCCTTGACACAACTGTATTTTAAAGTTTATCTGTGTTATATTTACGATTTTTAACTGTTATTTATAATACGTCTAGTTCAGCAAAACAACAAAAAGTGCAAGATAGTAAGTGTAACAGAGATTTTCAAATTTGGTGGACCCAGAAACTTGGCATTATTAGTAAAGGTGGCAAAGCGGTGTGTGTTTTATGTTCTAAAATAGTGGTATGTAGAACATCGTCTCTAAAACGGTATTTTGAAATGAATTGTAAGCCCTCTTGTCCAAAAAAGTGAACCACAGCAAAAATAACTAATATCTTTGAAACCGTTTGGCAAATGACTCAAATTCAGCATATATTCTATCAAAAGTAAAATCTTACAAACCTAATATAAGTTATTTGTCATCCGCACAATCTGCAAAAACAGAGAAATCACATTAATTTTACTTTAATTTGTATTACACGGATAATTAAAACATTTATAACTTTACAGTGCAAAGGGTATTTTTTTTTAAGTAAATAGAGTTTTGTGTTGTTAATCTATTTAGTTTTATTATTTCCCAGTAATCCCAAGTCAAAATTATTTGACGGCACGTCTATGCTTCATTAAACACTTCTTTAGAAAAAAATGGCACGTTGATCCATAAAGGTTCGCCACCCCTGCTCTATAATAAAAAAAGTATATGTCTGTTGTAATATTTTGAGACAGGTGCTCTCAATAGAGGAATATTTTTTTCCAATGGGGCTGCATTTTAGCTACTGAGCTTTGAGAGATATGGTGAGTCCCCAAATGTGAGAACCACACACAAACATTTTATGGTGGCACCATCTTGTGTAGGCCTTGTTACCAAATTTTAACGCTTGAATTAGTTTTAAATTTAAGTTCTCGTCGGATGCTATATATAAAAATTGGGGAATAAATATATTGTATTAATTATAAATAGAGAGTGAGTGAGTAAGCATTTATTAACATCGCACCATAAGGGATATTGGAGATGGACCTCTTAATTTTAAACTTTAGTCAAGTGACGAAGATGACACCTGATCTGGCATTCTCCTATCCAAACTTCCATACCAATGGGAGGAGGATATTGAGACTAGACAGATTGAACGTGCATCAGTCTCTCTTCACGGCGGATCTTCAGAGATACATTAGGGCTCGAACTCATTATACACTGACCACTAGCCCGTGACCATATATACATCCAACTCCATCCATATATACATCCACGACTTTAAAATAACATAGTACACGAATTTAACGACTTTTTTTTTACACAAACTTTTTGCTTTAGCACGAATTTTAAAAAAAAAATTTGGGGACTCATGCCCTTTAGATGAGGACGATTCGAACAAGCTTCTGACAGTTTATGATAATAAAGAAATCGATATTGGCGAATTTGAAGGCGAAGTTCAGCTGTTAACCATTTCGCTGCGCAGTTTTTTATTACGTATTTCAAATCTACATATTAAATCTACATTTAACAGTTAAAACATACAAAAAAATAGTACTAAAAGAATTTTTATTTTAAAAAAAATATAGAATCAGATCATACAAACAGAGGAACATGAAAGCATAAATGAAAACTTAAGGTATCCGACTACGTTCGGAACCATGATTTTAAAAAAAGCGCATAAATGTATAATTTTCATGATATTTAGTGTCACTTAGAATAAAATGCATGTATGAAATTGTTTTAAGGACATTATGACAAAAAAAATTATTTAAATACAATATTTTGGCAAAAAATTAACTTAGAATAACCTTTTTTCCAAATGTTCTCCTTTTGTAAAAAATGCTTCTATTGTATTAATATTTTGCCTTGTCATCTTAAAACAATCGTGTATATAAAACTTCAGTTCAACTGTGTGTGTGTGTGTGTGAATGCTTTAAAACGTGAGAAAAAAACCTTTTCAAGTGACCCAAGTCGCTATAAATGAAACCACCGTAAGTATATATGTAATTCTTTAAATAATTAGTTTCAGTCAATTCATTTTAATTAACTATAATTAAATTAGCGTATTTTTATCGAAAACAATAGTATATAGGAAATTTCAGCTCAAATGAGTGCTTTAAAACGTGAGAAATAAACGTTTTCAAGTTTTGACAGAAGTTGCCAAAAGGGTCGCTATGTCACCAAAAATGATGCTTTGTAATTCTTTGAATAATTAGTTTTAATCAATTAATTTTTATTAATTATAATTAAATTACTGTATTGCCATCCAAAATAATCATGTATATAAAATTTCAGCCCAACTGAGCGCTTTAAAATGTATTTTATTAACGATTGAATATTCCACGAGTGTGAGCTAATAGTAGCAATTGAATGAATTGTTTTTGTTTTATTAAAATGTGTGTGTAACATGAATTTCATTATTAATTTTTTTGCAAAGTTTCTTAGAAAAATAGTTAGAGATTTTTCATTGTACACGATTTTTTAAAGTTGAGGAATATATTCCCAAATTCACCATATGTCACATGTATTTTTTACACGATTTTTTTTTTTTTTTTTTTTTTTGCACGGCTTTTTAAGGAACGTATCTACCGTGTAAAAAAAGAGTTGGGTATACAAATAGAGAGAGAGACACAAAGAAATTGCATTTGTTTTAAAGATATTTAATTAAAGAGTTTGTGTCACAAAAGCGATTTAAAATAGAATTTTTAGCAACTTTCTCTCAGGTCAGTTATTTTAAATCGATTCGTATACATAAGACGAAAAAAAATTTATTATTGTTTTAAATTAAACTTCATTCACCCAAATATTTCTCGAGGAACCTTACGTTTTAAAATTGTGTTGCTTGATTACGCACAAATCCTCTAAATATCCTATCCTTGTATAGGTATACATGTTTGATAAAAATTGACGAAGTTAAAAGTCTTCCCAATGGTGTGGCAGTTTGGAGAGAGGATTCCAGGTCAGGCTTCGCTAAAAAAATGCATTGTTCAAAAAGGTTAAATGTTAGGGCTCAGGTTATCATAGAAATTGTAGGATTTAAAATTTCAAAAAGAAATAAGTTCCTCAAGGTATAAATTAAAGTGAACCGATAACAAAACCGAATGAACTGGAAGGAGCGACTATATTTACCTTTTCAGGTGGCGTTGCACAAAAGGAATGTGTATTGAAAACAGGACGCACATGTCTGATAAAACCTGATCTCAAATGACCAGATTACCATTTCCTATTTAATCTTATTTAAAAAGGAACTTATCTATATCTCCAAGCAGTAGAAGCGTAAATATTCCTTTCCTGATAAAATTATGGCAAAGTAATCATTATGTTCTAAAGTTTGTATGGGTACATTGGAGTAAAGCAGAAACGAAAAGAGAGAGAGAGAGAGGAGAGAGAAAGTTGCTTTTCCTTAGAATCTTAATTATGAACGAGATGAAGGTTACGAACATCAGCCATATGAACGAATTTAATTCACTGAAGGACTTGTCTACGGATTTAATGCATTTATTTGACGAAGCTTCGTCTTCATTTGCTGACGTGGAGTTGAAATGCGAATCTTTCACCATTCCTGCTCACAAGGGTATTTTGGCCTCTCGCTCACCGGTCTTTTCGGCAATGTTCAAAAACGAGATGAGAGAGAGTCGAGAAACAACTGTTTATATCACTGACATAAGCATCTCGACTCTCCGGACCATGCTGGCTTACATCTACACCAGTAGAATTAACGACATCACCATGTCCAATGCTCAAGATCTCCTGTACGCTGCTGACAAATACCAGCTGACGAGACTCAAAAATATATGTTCCGAATACCTCAAAAACAATGTCAGTGATCAAAACGTACTGAATCTCTTAGAATTTGGAGATTTTTTCGACCGAGAATCGAAAGAATTCGCGATGAATTTTATTTGTAACAAGGTAGCAGAATTTTCAATCTTAGAGAATACTCAAGAATGGAAGCGTTTGAGGAAGGAACAAACAGAATTGGCCATGGAGGTATTAGTTTCACTCGTTAAAGCTAGAGATAAAAAGTTGAAACATTTAAAACATTTTAAAATTCAGCCTGAACCTATACGACAGACGTTTGGTTTCGGTAATCGCTAAAGTGTGGGAAATTTTACGAAATGAAAAGTCAACTTCGACAATATAGGATTGAATTTTTTTCCTTGAAGCGAGAGATGAAAATTTGATGCACAAAAAAAAACGAATAACTTAAGAGTTGCATCCGACTCCAAGCATAAATTACGTGATTCTTTATTTATGGTTTTTGTAAAGTTTCGCAAAGCTTTGTTCATACACAATCAATTCAAAAACAACTCCAAGTATGGCTCTTCATTCAAATAGATCGATTTCGCCGCATTAATTATTGTTGCCATTTGTCGTTTATTCAAAAATTAAAAATATTATTGATGTTTCCAGATTGAAGAGCTGATATATTAGAATATAATAAACGAAAATAGTAATGTGGGGCTCATTCACATTAGAAAATGTATCGTAAATTTTGACTATTACTCTTTATAGGAAAAACATTTATTTATAACAAGATAAAAGTAAAGGACAAAATTTTTAAAAAGAAAAAGATCTTGTGTGGATATCAATGTGAATATAAGTTATAAATTTCTTTCTCATTTATAATTTAGGGATCGTAATTATTCATTTTTTATGATAATAGCTTTATTCAAATTTTGCAATATACATTAGATATATGATTGTAAGCAATTTGTTTTCTTTTTCTGTAATTATTATTGTATTTGTAAACATAATTGAATGTAAGTGCTTGCGAAATTTCTCAATTGGCTCTAAATTAAGTTAATAAATCTATGCTTCTATGAAATCCGTCTATTTAAATTTTGTACTTTTGAATTTGGTTTTAAGTCCTGTATTGTGCTTTTTAATATTTTATTTTTTTTATATTCAGTAATTTTTAGTATTACCTAAATTCTAACGGTATAAAATTTTGTTTGGTTATTTATATATTTTACTTTAATATGAACTGACAACTTTTTCATGTTTTGTTATGCCTACTAAGAAGCTGTATTTTCAATGTTTTGACCGTGTGGTCACTCTCCTTACCTTCCCACCTCGTAATGAGATAAATTAGTTTGATTAATTTTAAGATATCAAAATGAATGAATTCATTGAATTGGCAGAGATAACTCTATTCGATTACATCAGCTGTAGAAACATTTAAATAAAAATAAATAACTCCAGCTTTTTTAAAAAAAAAATCAAATATTAATTTAAATTTAAAGGAAAAGACTTTTTTACCTCTATAAAAATATAATATTTTCAGAAGATTAAAATTGCTAATTCCTCTAACACAAGATAATTTTCAGCTGAGAATTCATTTCTCTTCTGCTTTGAAGTAAATTTAAACTTTTTTTTTAAAGAATTGATATTTTGTTCTATTACTGCACTAAAAACATTTAAATAATGTTTGAATAAATATATAACTTTTTTTTGTCCAGTTTTACAATGAATTCTACGTATGTTCTATAGAATTTAAAATCTGAGTTATAATACATAACAGTTATACTGGTTAAACATAAAAGTACACTCTTATAATGGTACTTTCAGATCATTATCCTGTTAAAAGTTGAAACCATTTTGGATTCCAGTGTTTCAGTAGATATCTTTACACAGTTAACATTAAAAGTATATATATATATATATATATAGGTACAGGTCTTTAATATTCTGAAGAGGAACTACGTTACATACATATGAAACGTTTTCAAATAATTATAATAGCAAACTGGTTCAATAAAAACTAGTTCTCCACAATTATTTCTCCAATGAATCAAAAGTATATCCAAGTTTGATTTTTATATATACTTCACATTATTAATAGAAAGAAAAATATTTATTTATTATGATTTTGATAAATTTTGGGACTAAGAAATGTTTTGAGCAAACACTTTCCTTCATACAGCTGAGGTCAGTTTAATCGTATGATTTGAGGAAGTCATTGTAACTTTGAGGATTAAAAATTGAGGTAAGCGTTTCTTCTAAGTCAACTGTAAATTCGATAGAAATTAATCAGGAGCTTATAAATTTCATTTTAAATTGAATGAATCTTAATGATAAAATGTAATGTAGTCGTTAAGTTCTTCTAGAATCCATTTGCCGTATTTTAAATACTTCTGAATTAAATTTCAGCATGATTTTTGCTGTTATTAGTTATACTTATTTTTGGAGCATTTTGGTACATTCCTTTGACATACATCATACATAAATACAAATATATGTCTTTCTTGATTAAAAATATTACTTGCAGTAAAACCTTGTATAGAATTCTTTTTCTTTCGGAAAAGAATGGCATGGTAAAGAGAGAGAACTTAATATATACTTTAAAAACAATTTTAACTCTGCAATAAGAAATAAATCATAAATAATCAACTAACATTCTCATAAACTGAAAATAAATGTCTTCGCCTGATATATACAAGACATATCAGGCGAAGAAAGCATGATTTTGCATGACATATATGAGAAAGAATGGCATGCTGTGAGATTGGGTTTATGCACTTTCGGGACATACAGGAAATTGAGAGTGATAATTTATTTATTTTCACAATCTTATTTATTATAACTTAGTATCTTTTACTGAAATTATTTTCTAGAAAATCATTATTTTGACACTTAAATACACTGCTTCATTATCAATGCGATTTTACTGAACTATGCATTTTAGTTATTATCTGACATAAATTTTATTTAAAAAAAAAGGGTTTGAAAAAATTTTACTACATTTTAAGCAATTGTTTTGCACTGCGTTCTTTAATTTGGTTCTTGTGCCATGAAACCCAAATGGCACACAAACATGGCAAAGGTAAACCCTTATACTATTTGATCTGAAAACAACATGTGCTTAAGATAAAGGAAGACGAGTTCAAGAATGAAGAAACATGTTGAAAGTTAGTGATAAAAAATAAATGTCTTGATGCGGAAAACTTTGGTGAGAACGCTTTTTTATTTGAGAAATTTTAACGCTTGAATTGGTTTTAAATTCAAGCTCTCGTTGGATGTTATACATAAAAATTGGGTAATAAATACATTGTATTAATAATATAGAGAGAGTGAATAAGAGAGAGTAGGCATTTATTAACATCGCCCATAAGGCAACTCGAGGGCTATTGCTGATGGACCTCTTACAAGAGACGAAGACGACACCTAAGTTCGCATTTCCCTCTCAGAACTTCCACGCCAACGGGAAAATATTGAGAATAGAGAGATTGGGAATGTGCATCACACACAGTTCCTCTAGACGGCGGATCTTCAGGTGCACTAGGACTCGAACTTATGATACATTGACCACTAGCCCGTTATCATATACACAGCCAGACCTCTATATTACGCAGTCGCTATATCTCGAAAAAAAAGTTCGTTATACGGAAAATTCGTTATAGAGAGATTCATGTTTTAATATACTTTATATAAACCACATAAAACAAATTTTAAATTAATAAAAACTATATATTTATAAAAAAAAGTAATAATTCCCACCTTTTTTTTAAAATTATTATATGTTTATTTTATATACCTTACCCATCAAAAAAGAAAGAAAAAAAAACTGCAAGGAAAAGAGGGAAAAAAAAATGTCGAAGAATTCACTGTAATTTCATTATTAAAAAAATTATTCTATACTAAAATTAATGAATTTTAAGGACATTTTATGATTTAAATCATACAAATAATGCAAGTTCTCTTAAACATACATTATTTTATAATTAGAACACGGGGACACGGACAACTCCACTGCGGGTGAAAGAGGATATCGAAGATCTTTCAAGTAAACTGGGCAATGGGGTTTATGGGTTGTACTTCTTGGAGGAAACGTCCAGAACTCTATTGCTTTCGGTGAGTTAAGATCTAATAAATCCAGTTCAAGATTTATGACCACCATAAAATGTGTTAAAGAGAGAATAACTTGAAGTTTTTTCAGAAATACTTTAAAAAAGAGAGAAAAAAATTGAATCACAAAACGAAAAGTTTGATGTGTAAAAAATGCACTTCGCTATACAGAGGTTATTTTACGAAAAATTCGCTGTATGGAAAAATTCTGAATATAGAGGTTCGTTATATAGAGATTCGACTGCACTTATATATATAGAGAGAAAGATATTGAATTCTGTATTTTAAGGATATTTAATTAAAGAGTTTATGTTACAGAGAGAGAGAAGCTATATTTAAAATAGTATTTATAGCTAACTCTCTCTCAGTTCAGGTAGTGGCCGCGGTAACCTTGTGGTCAAGGTATCGGATCGGGGTTGACTTGCCACGAATTCGAGCCCAGTATCACTAAAGACCAGCCATGTAGGGGAGCGATGTACGTTAAATCTGTCGAGAGCTCAAAGTTCCTCCCATTGGAGTGGTGTGGTAGTTAGGAGAGGGGGTGCTAGCTAAGGTGTCGTCCTCGTCACTAGACCATGATTCAAAATTACGAAGTTTATTGCCAAAAGCCCTCGAGTAGCTGATCAGTGCGACGTTGATATTCACTAAATCATTCAGTTCAGGTATTTTAAATCGATTTGTATACATAAGACGAAAAAAATTATTATTGTTTTAAGTTAAACTTGATTTAAGTATTTCTCAGGGATGCTTATATTTTAAAATTGTGTTGTTTCATTACACAAATCCTTTGAATATTCAATCTATGCATGTTAAATCTGACGAGGCTAAAAGTCCTCCCGGTTGTGTAAAAGTTTAGGGAAGGGGTGCCAACTCAGGTGTTGCTCAAGAATCTATTGTTTAGAAAGGTTAAATGTTAGGACACAGACTCTAGCATTGGAATTTACAAGAATACAAAACGTGTAGAGTTAAAATTTTCTTTGGTAAAATAAATTCTTTTTTGAAGTATCATTCAAAGTGAACCGATAACAAAACCAAATGAACTGAAAGAAGCAACGATTTATCTTATCCTGCCAAAATTCCCATATTTACAGTGTTATCAGTGTACTGAACTGATCTTTCCCTAGTGACGTTGCCCAAAAGCATTTGTATTGAAATCGGTATGCGTGTGTCTGATTAGGCCGGTTCACGTGACCAAGTTAAACTTTTTCCCATTATTTCAAAATAAACTTATCCATATCTGCAAGCAGTACAAGAATAACTTTTCCTTTCCTGATAAATTTGTTGCTAGCTCATCGTTTCATTCGAAATGTTGTATGGGTGCAGTGAATTAACGCCGGTTACGAAAAGAAAGTTGATTTTCCTTCGGATGTTAAATTTAGGCGAGCCGAAGGTTACAAACGTTAATCCTATGAACGAATTTAATTCACTGAAAGACTTGTCTACGGATTTAATGCATTTATTTGACGAAGCTTCGTCTTTATTTGCTGACGTGGAATTGAAATGCGGATCATTCACCATTCCTGCTCACAAGGGCATTTTAGCCGCTCGGTCACCTGTCTTTTCAGCCATGTTCAAAAACAAGATGAGAGAGAGTCGGGAAAGAACTGTGGATATCACTGACATAGACTTCTGGGTTCTTAGAACCATGCTGGTTTACATTTACACCGGTAACACTGACGACATCACCATGTCCAGTGTTCAAGATCTCCTGTACGCTGCTGACAAATACCAGCTGACGAGACTCAAAAATATATGTTCCGAATACCTCAAGAGCAATGTCACTGATCAAAACGTATTGTATGTTTTAGTGCTTGGTGATTTTTTTGACCAGAAATTGAAAGACTTCGCAATAAAATTTATTTGTAACAAGGTGGCAGAATTTTCAATTTTAGAGACCACTCAAGAATGGAAGCGTTTGCGAAAGGAACGAGCAGAATTGGCCATGGAGGTATTAGTTTCGCTCGTTAAAGCTAGAGATAAAAAATTGAGACATTTGATGCTTTTTAGAGTTCAGCCCGAATCTATACGACAAGCGTATTATTTCGGTTTTTGCTAAAGAGAAGGAAATCAAAAGTCAACTTGGACGATGGAAGACTGAATTTCCTTCGCTAAAGTTAGAGATGAAAGATGGATAGAAAAAAATTGAATAACTTAAGAATTCCATCCGACTCCAAGAATAGAAAACGTGCTTATGGTTTTTGTATAGTTTTACAGTGTTTGTTCATACATTATCACATAAAAACTACTCCAAGTGAGGTTCTTCATTCAAATAGATCGAACTCACCGTATTAATTATTGTTGCCATTCCTGTTCGAGTATTCAATGATTAAAAATATTATTGATGATGCCAGATTGCAGAGCTGATATACTGGAATATAATGTACAAAAGCGGTAATGCAATTCACTCACATTCAAAAATCTATCGTAAAATAGTTCTAAAATTCTCTATTAGAAAAATATTTAGTAACAAGATAAAAATAAAGGATCTAATTTTTAAAAAAGATAAAATTTTTGTAGATATCAGTGTGAAGATAAGTTATAAATTTGTTTCTTTTATATTTTAGGGATCGTAAATATTCATTTATGATAATATTAAATTTATTCTGTGTTTGGAATATTTATTTGATATATGATTGTAAGCATTTATTTCCTTTTTCTGCAATTATTGTTATTATTGTTAACATATTTGAATGTATTACGAACTTTTAAATTGGCTCTAAAATAAGTTAGTAAATGTATGCATAAATGAAATCATTTTATTCAAATTTTGTACTTTTCAGTTAGTTTTTAAGTCCTATATTGCTTTTTAATATTTTTTTTTATACACACACACATTCAGTAATTTTTAATACAATTTTACAATTTTACTTGGTTACTTATATATGTTTTTTTTATCTATAATATAAACTGACAACTTTTACATGTTATGTTATGCCTACTCGACGTTCTTACCATGGTCACTCTCCTCACCTTCCCACCTCGTGATGGTATAACTTAGTTCGATTAATTTTAGGATATCAATGCCTCAAAGCAATGAATTGACAGTCATAACTATTACCGTTGCTGCAGAAACATTTAAATAGCTAAAAATGCTGAATTCAGGCTTTTTTTTAAAAAAAAAATCAAATATTAGTTTAAATTTAAAGGAAAGCATTTTTTTCCTTTATAAAAATATATTATCAGATGATTGAGATTGATAGTTCATCTACGAAAATTTTCAGCAGAGATCTCATTTCTTATGCTTTGACATAAATTTAACCATATTTTCAAAACGAATTCGTCTTTTGTTCTATTAATGTACTAAAAACACTTGAATGAGGGTTTGAATAAATGTATAATTTTTTCTA
>BMAV01004646.1:48966-81835 GCA_019973955.1 Trichonephila inaurata madagascariensis | reverse complement strand
GCGGATGCATATTTTATTTATTTACTAATTATTACATGCCCGCTTCTCTGGTTATTTCTTGATGTTATAAAATTATACATATTGCTTCTATGTTTTTGATACCTAAGTCCTAGAATTAAACTTTCTATTGTATTCAAAAACTTTTTTATATAACCTTTTCCTCTTGATTTATGAGGGACAGGATTTGAAATTCTAAGGTGAAAAGATATTCAAATCACATATTTCCCTATAGGTCCCTGTGGTCGAGCGTATCGCGCTTCCACGCCCCAGGTCCGTGCTCTATTCCCGGGATCGGCAAGGTCGACTCAACCTTTCATCCCTATTGCAGTGGGTCGATAAATGAGTATCAAGCTTGCTTGCGGACTTAAATACTAGAAGTCTAGCTTCAGACTGACCACCTGATCGGGACATCTGCTCATGCACCTCAGCGCCCAATGGTCACGAATACTAGGATGGACGCAGTAGGCCCTGGCCTTCATCGGCTGTTGCGCCACTGCGTTTGAGTATATTTCCTTATAACCGGCCCCGGGGCCGACTTCCACACATGCCGTTTTTGGCGGATCTCTACTCAACAACAAAAAAAAAAAGGTGTTTACCGAATTTACAGTATTTAGGATGGAGTTAGTATTAGTTTTTGTTTGTTTGTTTAAACCCTTTTATTTTCTTGTCAACCCTCCATGAGAATCCTTTTTTGCAGAACCCATTCTTTGTGAATCCTTACTCAATAAAATAAGCTTGCCTGCAAAATTTCAAGTCTCTAGGTCTAATAGTTCCGAAAATCTCATAATGAGTGAGGGAATTTGTGATTGAGTCGCTTTTCTGCAGGATAATAGAGATTTATTTTTCATTCAGATCAATACTGTAGTCTCGGCTTAAAAAAAAAAAAGAAGATAGAAGTACCTTAGGATTGGTATTAAAAATTATGGATAAAAATATAATATTTACAAAAAAGCTCAAACTCAGTGACGGAACTGCCCATGAGGGCCAGGGCCAAATTTGCCCATCCAAGTATACGTGACCTTTGGGCACCGAGGTGCATGAGCAAATGTCCCGATCAGGAGGTTAGTCTGAAGTGAGGCCCGCAGTTTTTAAGTCCCCATGCACAAGCTTGGTACTCCTTTATCAACCAACTGCAGTAGGGATAAAATGTTGAGTCAACCTTACCCAGCCCTGGAATAGAACCCGGTACTTATTTATCGATGCCCTGCACAAGGGATGATGAAAGATTGAGTTGACCTTGCCCAACCCGGGAATAGAACCTGGACCTGTGGTGTGAAAGCGCGATGTGCTACCACTCGATCACTAGGCTTGTATATAACATTTCGTTCATATTTAGTGTTTACTTTTATTTTACAATTTTTTAGAAGTTAAGATCAATAGTTGACTAGAAGTCTAATTTTCTTTCACGCAATTACCAACCACAGCTGTTACTAAAATAAAAAAAAGAAAAACGTTAATGCATTGGTGAAATATCCAGAACTAATTATATCGTCACATCTAAGTAAAATACTTCACTTTATGTAAATTCTTTTTTTCAAATTCCGTAATGACTGTTCACTGTTTATCTGTATTATTGATTACTGTGATACATTTATTTCTACACTCTGACCATCTATGCATTTATCTTTATTTACTTTGGTACAGATATATTACCGTATCAATATATGTCCCTTACGACAAAGAAACGAGTACAAATGATGATAAATGACCCAAGAGTTCATCTCAAGGCACCGAGTGATACAGCGTACGGAAAAGTAACCGATAACAACAAGATTGTCAGTCATCGTTAGCTTTCACTTGTAGATCTGAGGAGATACGCTTTTATGTAATAAACATTTTTTCGAGTTACTAGAGAATCAGAAGAATGACAAGTAGTCATAATGGTTCTTATTGCTTTCTGTGTTATGTTCGGAATCTTAGTTTTTAGGTTTAGAATCAATAGCTTATCGGTTTGCTAAAACAAATTATTTACTCTCCACTTTTCTTTCTACGTGATTTTTTCTTGTGTTTTAAACGAATTTCACAAAATGTTTATTCAAAATACCCCTTAAATGATAGTTTAAAGGGGATATTTCAATTCTATAAACTTCCAAAATTGTAAAATTTATCAATTTGAAACTTATATCATTAATTTGTAAAAGCAGTTCTCATCTCAAAGTATGTAAGTGTTTTTAAGACATTTCAACGTTACACAAGCTTTAATACTTTTGAAATGTATTTGTATTTAATTTTAAGCAGTATTTGAATGGCCCAATTTCTCTAAAAATAATCAACTTTGATGTGCTATTATTATTTTAAATTAATTGATCATAACTAGGTAAAATCTCCCGAAAAAACATTTATCCCTTTTGCGGATGAATAATTGATAAACAATAAGGGAAAGCAGAGATTATATAATTTATTATTGCTCATATTGCTGTTATTAGTTAAACTGAAAGGGACAAAAAGAATATTTGCAAAAACAGATTACATTTAAATATTATCAACAAAAATACATGCTGGGAAGGAAAACCGTGGCTTCATGAAAACATTGTGTAAACGTTTTAAAGCAAAAATGTCAGAGAATATTAATTTAAGTTTTAAGAGATATATTTATTTTAATTTTCATTATATATTAGAGCAAGGATTACTGTGATGACATTTTGGATTTAACTGCTTATTATTTTTTTTTTAAACAAGCACACTTTTTACTAGTTTACTATTTGAATTGTTGCAACAGATAGAAGCATTGTGTCAAGATTTGGAAATTCTTCAATGGAAATTAATACTCTCTGACATATACTGAACTGAGATCTAGAGTACAACTGTTTTTTGCGGTCATCTCTAGTTCCTAATCGAAAAATTCCTTCCCAAAGCAGATAGAATGGGTTAGAAGAACATTCGAGTAGTGTATTTCATAATTTAACGATCAAGTAATCGTTATTCCATAGAATACCTAGTTAAATCGCAGAATTTAATTTTTATGTACTTTAACTGACTTGTGTCTAGTTATTTCATTAAATACCTTGTTACTCTATTAAATAACAGATTTCACAATTTATCGGTAACATATATATGTATTTGAGAATATTATATTTATTTCTTCTGAATTGTATCAATGTCATTGGCTTATAATTTAAGAAAAAAAAATCTTCCATTTAATATTCGATAACTTTAATTTTTTTCTAAAAATTAAGAAATGTTTATTCTATTAACAAATAATATGAAGAGAATAATAGAGGTAAAATCTATATTTGAGCATTTAGGATGGGAGAAACAAAACACTTAATTATTTTTAATAATATTTTACTGAGTTTCAAGAGACACCATAATTTAAAAAGGTACATATATACAAATGTTTTGTCTCATAAGTGAATATCATTCACTTTATTGTGTATAAGACAAATCGTATATATTAATTGGACACTTATTAATTACTCAACCTTTAGTCTGACAAAGAAAACATATTCCTCTTAATTGGATGGATATCCATCCTTTGAGATGCTTTATTCCTAGCTCTGCTCTCTATTTACAATTATCAGTACCATGAAACCATTAAATAACCTATTTTGAATCGAAAATATTTGTACTTCTGATTATTATGTCATCCAAACTTATGTAATAATCAGTTATGAGTTTTCCTATGCAAATCGATAATTTTAACAATTGTCCTCTGGTGTTTGAAGTTCCAACAATTTGGGGATCGATGCATACCTCAGGTCAATAATTATTCATATGCAATTCATGATTCAGTCGATTATACAAAACAATAGTTTTCGGCAATATGAATATAGAAAGACAAAAACACATACTAGATATATAGGGTAATTCGATAAAAGACCGATAAACCGGTGAGGTGTATAGGGGTTGCAGAGACGACTCAGAATCGCATAGGAATGCAGGGTCGCAAATGCTGCAGTTACGGCCTATGGTGCAAAGCAGCAGAAAAAAACTGAAATAGCAGCACAGAAATGGGATAGAAAACATTTCATCCAAAGGTTGTACCACAACTAGTGCTCGAAATTACGGCCAAAGGTCGTCTGACACTCCTGACAACTGGGTCAGCTGGTAGGCCTGATAGCGGTGCTGCATGGGATTCCTTATGTTCTGAAATATTTCTCAGGGCAGTCTTGTGGTAGGTGGCGCAGAACGGAAGGTTTCGTCAAAACAAATCCTGCTGAGATACGTATCCCGATGTGGTAACATATTCTCGCATTCAAACGAACTTGTCGACGTATTAATCATGTATGGAGCTGCGGATTGTAATAGGCACGCCACTGTGTGGATGTATCAGGGATGTCACTCAAACAGGAGTGTTCCACATTACACGACCTTTGCAAGTATGAACAGAAGGTGACATAACTCTGGTTCTGGCCACATGAAGAGTTTGGTGTACGAGACCTCAGTTACTCCACAGCGTCCATGTTGTGGGGTTTTGCACCTTTTTAAAGATCTCTAGAGTGCCTGTTTGGCTTGAGTGCTCTCCGCAAAATTAAATTCGTAGTACAATTTCATATCGTCAGAGCTCAGGTATCTCTCTCTGGGGAGGAAACTGGTCGTTAAACTAGATTTGGGCACTTGGTATCATTTTATAATGTGCCACACTATAAAGTAATGTACTAGGTACGAGAATGTACTAGGTCTGCAATTGTATTTACCAATGCACAGCCACATTTGGAAAAAAAAAGATACTTCTAACTACCATTAGGCCTCATCCCCATTTTGTACGATACCTGCTTCACTACATGATAAGAGAGCCGGTAAAAATTATTACTCATGCAAAAAAGCGGAATTTAACAAGATTTAATTTGTCATATTCTTAGACATTAATATAAAAGCGTTTTAACGTTTATATCGATTAATCACAAAACAATTGGACCTGTGTTACCAAAAACACGATAAGTTTTTCTAGTAAGCATGAAAATACTTATAATTCTAATACATAAAGAATTCATTCAAGTAGTAAAATATTTTATCCCGTTTTAAAACATGGTACAGATTACAAGTAATCCATTTGCAAAAAAATTAATAACGAATCTGCTAAACTCTTTCTAACCTTTGACTGAAGATTCGGTTAAAATCCTGGCCACGTTATGAGCCCAGAAAAGTAATGACCTGTCAGTCTCCAAGGGTAAAGATTAATAACCGGTTTATCAATAAAAGATAAATCACTTGTGTGGAGAAATCAGTGCGAAAATGTAAGTGGCAAAAATCCTGGTTCCTCTTTTTATATTATTCCTAAGCAAGGGAAAGGATTTTAATTCCTCGGTTTCTAAATGAAAAGTTGTTCTTAATTACCTATGGCAATTAAAGCTTGTTGAGTAAATCACGTAAGTGAATCAGTTGAAAAAAAAAGGCTGAGTAGTAATAATCAACTTTTCGTGTTTTGCGTTGAATTTTATACGTCTTTCCGCTTAATCGCTATTCCGCAGAGTAAATGAGAGCGGTTTTAATTCTGTTATTTAATTTGCTAAGTTGGGATGGAAAAGTGGGAGGTTCGCTATAAAGTGAACCGGAAAATTGTGTAATTAAGAGATATGTCGGCCGCAAAGCAATAGTGGATCCTTTTTAAAAAAATATGAACTAATTTTTCACTGAAATTAGTTTTTATAGTTATTAATTAGTTTTATGTAAAGAAGAAACCCAAAATGTTTGGAAACTTTGAATGCTAATTAAGAAAGAAAAAGGATTGTAAGTGTAAATATCGCAAAATAAAGAAGAATTTTCACAGCTTTGTCACATGGGATTTATTTGTAATTTGTAAGTTGTTTTTATTCCCAATTATTTTACTTTGTAAATAGTATAACGGGTTCTATTCGTGTCTTCTGCCAATCATTTTAGGGGAAATATTCTTTATCTGTGATTTTAGTTTAAAAAAAAACCACTTACCGTAGAGATGACATGATTTATGCAAATGTAACTATTATTTAAGTGCCAGTCGTTGAGTATGGGAGATAATGGTTAAGCTTTGTTCTTTCAGTTGAATTCCAAGAGTTAGTAGATAGCGATTGCTGATCGCGCATTTTAAGATTTGTTGAGAAGTCGTCAGGTAGTGACGTTACCAAATTTGGAGCTGACCATATTATCAGACTTCAAGAAGCATTCAAGGGGCTTTAATCAAGATAAGTTGTTTCGATAATTTAGTCATCTGATTTCAAGTTAAGATTTTTTATTGATCCGAAAGTTAAGTTAGCAAAATGCTGAAGAAGTGGAAGTAGGGATAGCGATCTGAGATCGATTAATCGAAAAATCGATTTCTGGGACCAAAAAAAAAATCGATTTTTAAATAGATACGTAGCACTGAATCGATTCAGTGAATCGATATTTCATCCTAGAAAATCGACGTACATTTTTTCCCTGTTTTGGTAAAAAACATAAAAAACGAAGAATTTTAAACACTATTTATCGCAGGCAATTGTGCTCCTGAAGTATGATCCTATACTTTAACGGCAAAAAAAAACAACAACAACAAAAACTATTTATCCTCACGTTCACTTAATAGCCACGGTGTATATGAGTATCGTGGGATCATCTGTTCCTTGTGAACGCCTTTTTTCGATTACTGGTAACATCGCAAGTAATGAGAGCAATCACTTCGATCCCAGTAGACTTGAGAGACTGTTGTTTTTAAAAAAGTTTAGATACTAAGCATTGAGAACTATGAACTATATAATCTATTTTCTAAGCTTTTTATTGTAACAAATACACTTAGAAAATAAATGTCTTCATTTATACCTGATACTTTTATATGGCAATAAAAATAATTGTAATTGTCGAATTCCCTAAACTAAAAAAAAAAAATCCCCTGATTTTACTGATAAGAGATCGTTTATTATTGTATCTTTCTTGTTTTTCATAAAATGGATTTATGTTTACATTGTAAATGAAAACTGGAAAAAAATCGGTTTTTTAAAAATTAATCTTTTATACCTCGATTTTTTTTGTGAATCGATTTAAATATCGATCTTTTTCGAAAAGAATCGCCATCTCTAAGTGGAAGGTTAAATAAACTAAGTTATTTTGAGTTATTAAGGTGTATGCTTCTTTCTCCCACAACCGCGACCCCCAGTTCGCGACACTAGGATTGTTTTCTTTTCTACAGAACTTTTGAAACTCATAATTCGTTATGCAAACATGCAAAGCATTGAAGTGAGCCGCATTTTTATCTAAGTATCTAAGTGCATTCTTAGAAAGAATGGAAAGGCTAGATGTTTTCAAATGCATTACTTCTCAAATATGCTAACTATTGGTTAACTATGAAGTGGTTTTAAATTTGAATACAACGATTTTAAACTTAGGATGATTGCTAGCTTTCCCAATTGTTCAGTTACATATTGCATAGTTTTACTATTTTGTAACCCTTTAATGGACACACAGCTAAAATACACTTTTCTGTGATAAAGTACTTGATAAATGTAATGTTTTCATCCTCTATAAACATTATTTAGTCACAAAAAAAATCTGATCGAGGGTTTTTTTTCCTGGGTGGTGGCTACACGTTATAAACACTGCTTACTTAAGACATTTAAGTTACTTTTTAGGACTGAAATAGTGAATCATATCACAATAAACTTTTTATGAAAAATTAACATTTATGCTGATAACTATTTCAATAACATTTAAATATAAAGTATAAGTGTAATTAAATAATAATAGAATAATTGTACAACATAGAATACTTACTTAGAATTTATATAGAATACTTAGTATATACATTAAAATTGGTATATATCCACATTTTAATATTTTATTTAATATTAGTATAAAAAAAGTTAGAATTAAAATAATATTTTTGAGAATTTAAATTAGTTATTTCACAAATTTGATGAGCTATTTACTGTGAAACTTTATAATATGCAAACGTTTTCTCCGATCAGAAAAGCTGTAATGAAAGATTTTCGAACCCGAGAATCGTGTACCACATATTGTAAACAAAGTTTGTTATATTTCCGATCCCCAGCATTCTTACATGATTCTAAGTGTGTGCTCTCTCTGCAGAGAAGGAAAAGCGAAAATTTCAAGGTCATTTTTCTGTTCTATGTGGGCAGTGGATAGAACCTCTATCCACGTATAAAAGCTTTCCCAAAAACTAAATAAAAACTTTTTTTTAATTGCAAATTTTCTTAATTCATTCAGATGAGAAAAGCATACTTAAGGCATGTCAAAAAATTTGTCAAGGCTCAGAAATTTTATTTATAGTAATGAAAATACAATTTGTTGATTTACACCGAGACTTACATCACTTTTGAGCTCTGTTTCTTTATTTGAATAAGAATCCTTGCCACTTTTTGAATGAAAAAAGAACTAAGTTCTTTACATACCATACTTATTTCACAATTTATATTAATAAAACCTATTCAGAAAAAAATTGCTTATAAGAGTTAACTTACCGAGTTTTTTGAAATATTTCATTTAGAAATCGGATAAATCATGATTAGTTAAATCAAAGAACTTATGCAGTTTTTTTCAATGCGCGAGATGATGATTTGAGAAACTTATGATTCTGAGAAGCCTTCACACAGTTCATATTATGAACCGAAGTTTAAAATACATTTACATAAATTCGTGATAATTTATATTGAAATCGTGTATGTTGCGCCTGCTTCTGAGGCAAAACAGATAGTCAAACAAAGTATAACGATCTCTAACATTACAATCAGAAAGATATTATTTTCATACTTGCTAAGCAGATTATAACATTACATTGATTTAATACAGGGGTGGGCAACAAGTGACGCCTAAGACAATCAGACAACCAAATACAGTAGAACGTCATTTATCCGAATAATTTGGGACCGGACACAGTTCTGATATCCGAAAACCGAATGTGATCCATGCAGTATATTAAACCGGACAATATTTGAATATTGAAAATCAACGCATGCGGGAAACGTGCTTGAAAAAAAAGCAAAATAGGTGCAAAATGTCGCAATTTTGCCTTTATTGTGGAAAATAAGCACTTATTTTTCGCTGTACCATTGCACACCTTTGTCTTTTCGCTGCAATGTCTCTGATTCTCTTTAACAGCAGTAGTTGATTGTTGTTCGTACCACTCCATAGCTTTCTCTAAAGCAGAAAAGTGTCTCTAACGCACAACCAAGAACAACATTGTTTGCTTCCCTCATGGCTTTCCTTTTCTTCTGAGTCGAGTTTTGGCACAAAATTTTAAATGGTTTCTCGGTTTTTTTTATGTCAGAAATAGTTGACTTTCCAATATTATGAAAATGTGCTAGAGACACTCCACGTTCTACCTTTGCGAGATGGTTCAATATTTCAAGTTTTGTCTCTGTATTCAAGATGTTGTGGTTCGATTTTGAATTCAAAGCCATAGCAGTTTACAACTCAACAAAAGAGCATGAATACACCACCTCACTTAGAAACAAGCTGGCCTAATATTCCGCGCAGATGCTTACCAAATCAAACAACTGAAATTCTCCAAATATACGTGTGACCTTGGGTTTTACAAACACTTTTTGCCTCATGCGAAACAACTGTTGAACATTTCACTGTTCGAAAACATATGCATATACAGTACATGCAGTTGACAAAAAAAAAAAAAAAACTGGTCCGGATATTTGACGCTCCTTATAATAAACGTTCTACTACAGACAGAAAAAGTTCTTTATATTTAGGTCGACATATATTTGTGAGCGAAGTTTTCTTGCATTTAGATCAACAAGAGTAAAGATACATGCAGGCAGGATGACATTAACTTAAGGCTGCGATGAGAATTTCAACAAGCAATCTCACTCGTGGGTTACAAAAAATTGTAGAAAAATCAGACAGAGTTTTTATTTCATTAAGCCGATTCTAAAATTAAATGTGCTTGCCGCTGTAGGTATGAAATTTGCACGGCAAATAATTAGAATAAAACCCGCATTACTTTATTTAACTTATGTTTTTGATTTTATGTTACAATTTATATTTTTTCTGAAAAGCACAGGGACGTCTTAAGGCATGAGCCAACTAGGCCTAGACATAGGACCTCAACTACAATAGGGGCCTCTTCTCGTTGTCGACTCAAACTTAATAAGATCATGATTAGAATAATTTTAAGCCGACAAATGTTTTTTCCGGTTGTATTCTTCGAAAAACTAGGAATTTCGGACGATATGTCAATTGGCTACATGTGATAACCCTCGTCCACGTACAGGCCTAGGTTTACCACCATACACCATCATTACTCATACAGTCAAAAGGTGACAGTCGGTCTAGCCGGTTTTTGAGATTGAGTCATCGAGTCATGCATATTTACTTGTTTCGGTTTATTGTTTGTTCGTGTGTTTGGCAACGTATGTTATGAATTGTCTACTTTTAAGGATCATAGGCGGGGTCTACAATTGTTAAAAAGCCCGAGGCCTACTTTTGTGAAGGTGTCCAGGGCCTCAAGAAGTCTTAAGATGACTTTGCGATGCAAAATTAACTAATGAATGCAATTATTTAAAAAAGATGATGCCCTCTAGTATATCCACCACTTACTCATTAAGGTCCTTGGGCCAAAAAAGTGGCCCCCCCCCCCTGCTTTAATGGACCATACCTTCAGATTTCCGTTTCATACAAAGATTGAATTTCAAAACTGATAAGTTTTTGATAGTTTCAAATTTTCAATTTTCATCGAGATAAAATGTACTAAACAGTAAATTTGTATCACTCTTATCCTATCCACTATCTAAAAAAAGTATTTTAGTTCCTATGGTTGGATTTTCTCTGTTAATATATTTCGTAAAAAATACGTGATCTTTTTTATAAGTTATTGCGGCATTTTATATAGAAATACAATACAATACACAGATTTGAATATCTTGAGATCGAAAATAAAAATACATATAAAAAGTGTAAATGAGGTTTGTCGAAAGAAATTTAAAAAAACATTCTCTCCAATTTTTTTTTGTTCAAAATAATGTTTGTAAGTTTATTTCGCGTTCATACTTTTCGTATTCATATTCTAAAAATTTTGGTTTGCTTAACTTCAAATTAAAATTTTTCGGAATAAGTATTGAAACAGTTTTTATACTTGAAAGAAAACCATTTCACTATTTTATGAAATATTTTATAAATCGCTGTTGAAACTTTTTTGCGTTTGAATAATATTTATTAAAGTGTTAAGAACTATTTACTTTTTTTCGGAACTTACGGCAAGCGTTGACAAACAGTGAATGAAGCACATAATTCCTTTCGTTTACCGAATCAATAGATACTCAAAATTTCCTACAAGGAATTATTTTATTTCTTATTTTATGCATAAATTCCTTTGGTTCATTTTTAAACTGTAGCATCTTAACGAAACAGTGAAAGTAGGTTCCTCCCCCTCTCAGAAAATTTGCATATTGCAAAGCGAATGTAAACTGTTTTTTATAGGTTTATCAAATATGGTATATCAAATATATATACTGTTTATATATGAAATATATCAAACAGGATTATTTTTTGAAACATTATATTTTGATTAAAAAAAATATGAAAATGCATACTTCGGAAAAAATATTTGCTTTTTGAAAAAAAAAAAATTAACTTTCAAGAAGAATTCTATTGATGATACTTAAAACCAATTTAAAAGAATGCAAAGAGAAAATAAATTATAAAAATATATATAAATTTTTGGAATTTAAAGAAAATTTTTTCGAAGATTCTAAACCTCATAACTTCTTGGAAACAATTATGAATTTTTTTTCTTAAATTTTGCCTTAACAATCATTAATTAAATATCAATCTCTTCGATAAATTATTATTTCATCATTTATATTTTTGTTTCCTTCAAGAATAATTTATTTTATTCTGTCTTGCTAACGATGTGATTTGTACTTATGTAAATGTTTTTCCACGTTTAAACCACTCAAATAAAAATTTGTTTGTTAAAAATATATTTAATTACTATAGCACTAAATTTAAAAAATTCCACTCGAGTTTGCTTAGAACAACGTCGCAACAATTATAAAACAAGAGACTTCGTGATTTTGAACCATGGTCAAATGCAGAAGGCAACACCCAAGCAGTCACCTCATGACTGAATTACCACACTGCGTCTACGAAAGGGGAATTTCAGCATCCGGATTTAACGCACACCATTCCTTCTGTGCAGTGGGTCTTCAGTGGCACGAGGCTCGAACTCATAAAATACCAACTACGAGTCCATGACTATGGTTAGTTGTCTACCTCGGCTAATACATTCCCCTCGAAACGATTGATTAGATTTTGGTTTTCTTACAAATATGCTTGTGAAATATTTTTTAATTTTAAACGAAACATTATGGTAATCTTAAAAATATTTTCTAGAAAAGTTTTAATTCTTTATACGGTAGAGATGTACTTCACGAGAGCTGATTTTCTTAAATCCATCCCCAAACACATTAACATTCATTTTTTACTAGGTTTTAATACATAACGGTCCCTGAAAAATCACGTTTTTTTTTTAAATCAATGATTTTGTTTCACGTGAACAAAGATCAAAGATTTTTGCAGAAAAGAAGAGGATAAAATTCGTCAATTAACATGATTAACAGCTAGTTCTATTTTTAGGTTAAGTTTTGATTTTAAAATTAATCATTTTTTTTTTTAGTCTGGAAAATAATTTTTTAAGCATTGATTCAATAGTAAAACACACGATAATATTCCAGCAAGATCTGAAAGTACTTATTATTATATTAAAAATATGTAATTAAAAGAAATATCCAATTACTAAAAAATGAATAATAGTTTTCTAATTTAAAAGAAGTCTATATCGCGAAATATTTCGGAAAGTGATTCATCTTATGAAATCATTGTCGTTCGAAATTCATAATTAGATTCAAGCACAGGAGTTATTGTACTTTTTTCTAGTGTGAAATGCGATTTCGAAATATCTCGATTTAAATATGTTATAAAAAAATAATAATGAATAATTATTTATAAATAGTCGTAGCACTTTTAATTTAAAGTTCTTATCTTTTCTTTTGAAGCAATACGTAATGTCTTCCTAATTTTATTTTAGTTTATAATTGATGTTGCCCAGGGGTTCAGTGGTAAGTGCATCGCACTTCCACAACACAGGTCCGAGGTTCAAACCCTTGGCTGTGCAAGGGTGACTTTGCCTTTTATCCTTTCATTGGGTCGATAAATGAGTACCAAGCTTACTTGGGAACTTAACACTGGGAGTTTCCCCTTAGACTGACCACTTTGACCGGAGCATCTGATTATGCACTTTAGGGCCCAATATCGAGAACACTGAGTTGGGCACTGTAGGCTTTGGCTCTCATGGGCTGTCGCGCCACTGAGTTAAGTATAATTGTTGTTAAATCAGCGTTTCTCAAACTGTGGGGCGCGCCCCCCTTGAGGGGTGTGATAACCTTACAAGGGGGCGCGAGCATATCAAAAATAAAAGATTTGAAAAATTGCAAATTTACTAAAAGGAAACAAAACAAAATGCATTCTGACATAATAAAAAAATAAAATACATATTTACATTAATATAATATACTTATAAATGCATCTCCACTGCTTAATGTATTCAATTATTAATTTATCAATCTAAGTGAAGAACAAGATTAATAACTATTAGTGACTCTCATGTGCTTGTTCATATACAAAATTATACACCAAATTTAATACTTATCTTAATAATTTGTATGGTTTATAATTAAATTCATATTGTAGCTTTAACATGTAGCTTTTAGTACGTTATTTTTTAAATCAACGCATTGTTATTTTATGGAGGGGCGCGCGATGAAAATTATGATTCAAAATTGGGTCACAAATATTGAAAGTTTGAGAAGCACTGTGTTAAATGAATGAATGTGGAAAGTGTAAAGTAAAAATTTATATTGTTGCAACTTTTGTGTTCATACTTAAAACAGTGTAAATAATTTATATCTGGACGTGTTATACGTTTATATTACACTACGGTGTATTTAATTTATATTAAAATTGTAATATTTTCAAGCAACGTCTTTTCTTACGGTGTAATGGCGATTTAATGGAAGTGAAATCTTGGCGATATAGATCCAAGTTGGCATCACTTTTGTCGACCATAGGGATTCTTCCTGAAATTACAGGACAACTATCTATGGCGCAAGCGGAATTTTCTTGAAAGTTCCTTGAAGCGTATAAATAGGCAGAAGCTCGCCGAAACTTAGTCTTCCTTTGCCCGTGAAGAATCGACCAGCGGTTAGTTCGGCTGTTAAGGCGAGATGCGAATAATCTAGCATACTTGTATTTTAAACATTGATAGTTGTGTTTGTGGTTGGCGTGAAGGCCTTCTGCGAATAACTGTTTTTGTATCCTGAAATTAAAGGATTTTCGATAAGAACATTTCGATCACTTCTGAAGAACTGCCTTACTCTTTGCGACTAATTACATAATATCCTCGAGCCCTGTTCTGCGTTACAATATTCCTGATGTTTCCTATATTTTTGCACGTTTTTCGAATTAGATAACAATATTTATTTCTTCTTTAAAGGTTATAGGAATGCGTCTTTCTTTTCATTATAAAACAATATCCTTTTTGCACAGTTTCTGTACACGGGTTTTCGCAGAATGTATTTCAGTGTAGAAAATTAGATGTATTAAATTTATTTCCAGTAATATTTTTTAAATATAATGTCTTTATAGTGACACAAAAATACATCAAATTCTCATCGCAATAAAAATTGGGTAAACATTTCAAATTAAAAGTAAACATAAGCAAAGTAGGCCTTTCACTATTAGATTTTGGGAATAACTTTTAAGAATATACAAAGAAAAAATAGAATTTAAGACCTTTAATTTATTTTTGGGTGTGAACTTCTTCACTGAGTAATATAACCAATGGAAAAGGAAAATTTGTGACATATTATTTATATTTCTTATTTTGTGAAATTTGCTGTTAACCTGAATATCGCGAATTGCCATTGGCTTGTGAAAAAAGATCTAGCACCTTCATTTAAAGAATAAATATAAAAATATTTTCAATTTCAAGAATTTTCACAAATAACATTATTTGGTTTGAGATAAATTGTTTACTTTTATTTGAAGATGCTTGCAAATATGAAATGGATATCCTTTCGTGATGTCTTAAAGAAAAATATAATCTAAATATTTGATTTATATATATATATAAATTGGTTTTAAAATGATCCTCACTATCAAGAAACAGAAATGTTTATTGCGGTGGAATATTTATGCTTAAGAATAACGAAAAATTTAAAAATATTATGTAACATTTCAAAATTATGTGTTTTAGGCCAATTTTAATTTAAATTGAGATATAAAGGGCGATTAAAATTGAATGGTGTTTAAACTGGATATGCAGGTTATGGCTGAATTTGACCAACAAATTCAGCCGTGAGATTGGCAACAAGGGAATACAAATCAATATATAACATGGGGTCACAAATCTCGTTTAGTCGGAGTAATTTGTAAAAACAGTTATGAAGATTATGATGTCAAGAGTAATGAAAAGGGGCAAAAGAGGTAAGAAATTCCTCTATTAGATGCAAAGCCAGTGGCGTAACGTACACTCCCAACCCCCGTATTGCAGAATCCCAGTTTCTAGGGGGCCCCAATGCATGACTGCCTGAAGCCAAAGCCAAGTACCTACCCTTTGTAAAATCCAAAAATAGGGGCCCAAAACCTGACTTTTCGGGGGTTGGGCAAATGTTCTCCATTACGCCACTGTGTAAAGCATGTTTAGAATATCAACAATACATCACATGTTGACGTCAGAAATGCAACAAGTGATTGTCGCAGGAATTATTCAAAGTTTCTAAAGCATAGATCATTGCACAGCCGAAACAGACAGTTAAAGGATTGTCGGATTCACTCAAGCAAATCTGGTGTGCCCGTGATGCCAGCTGAAGCGATGACTATCCGTGTAATGAGATCCTTCACTAAAGGGACAGGCGTCTCATACATAAGCGATTTAAGATGACCTAAGTAAAAGAAATACCAGGGTGTGTGGTCTAGGGTGTATGGAGGTCACAACCAACAGCACCATCATGCATGAACTACACGTTCTGGTACGTGGTTGATAGTGGTTTATTTTTGAGTATATGGGCTGCAACATAGCCCTCAAACACATATCAGAATGCCATTGATGGGGAAGCAACGAAAGTTGAGTTTTTCCATTCTGCGAGATGCTTCATGGCGATTAGTAGATGGGATGAGGTCCGGAAGGCGTGCTTAAAATTTGAATTCTTTAATTTGGTCGAAAAAAATTTGGCATGGGTGAGGGCTCAGAGACAGCTTTCTGATTGGCCACTGGATGGTCAGGATAAAGACTTCAGTTGGCTTCCCAGGAGATTCAAGAAGTTGGATATAGGGAAAGTGTGAGAAGCTTGTCCAGATGGGAATGAAAGAATTTAATAAATACAAAATAAGAGATAACTGGTGTAAGGTTGTCGGTACTCTCGCTTTTATTCTTCCCAGACGAGGGGAAATTTGCATACTTTCAGGATTCTTTGACCTCACCGTGACGCTCTAAATCTGCGCATTCGTTTGGCCCCTCCCCTTGCCTGGGTTACCATCCTTCCGACGGCTACTAATATCAAGTTTTTCGCCGACTAAACGGGGTTTGCGACCATGATCTATGTTGAATTGTTGTCCACATGCAGCTTACTGTCACTCCTCTTGAATTGTTGGATAAATTAGGCAACACCCTGTAGAAATGAAATTTATAGGGCTACTAGAAAAAACGTTAGAACTATTTTTATCAAATATCATTCTTTAAAATTTTAATAGATTTTTTTTTTCATAATATTTAATGATAAATAATGGTTCACACATTAAGAATCATCAAATTAGGAATAAAGAAAGAAGGTTAGTATTATTAGGCTCTTGATATGGATTATATATTTTACGTTAATACTTCGTAGCTATTTCATTTCATTTTAATTCCTTTTACTGAGACGTTAAATAAGGGTTTGTGATTAACATTATATGTATAAATGTTTTTGTATTAAAATTGGCTTTTTAACAAGCGTCTTAACAGTACAATTTATAAGCGAAATTTTAACGACTCTTATTTTTAAAATTATATCTCAAACATTTAATGGAGTATTTTATGCAATTTTAAATAATTCCAAGCTGCCTTTGGGGAGAAGGGATGTATATTTAAAATTGAATTCTTGCATTTAAATTAATTTCAAAAAGATGGCAGCTATGTTTTATATTAGGAAAAAATGTTTACCTTTTCACTCAGCTATAACAGAAAATTGTTGAATTAATAATGGTAAGCTAATTTTTCTAATTATTGAGAGAGTTCAATTTTTTATTTTATTTTAGAGGTCTCCCATGTTTTATCTGATATTTAAAGTCATTCATTATTCAACACACACACAGAGACATACATTATTTCATTTTTAGCAGCAATCCGCATCTTTTAAAATACCTTATTAAAATGTAAAAAAATACTGCTTGTGAAAAAAATTCAATAAAAATGAAATATATTTAAATAACTTGAACGATTGTAATTTTCTGAGTGAAATATTAGGTCAAATTTTAAGTTATGCTTTTTAGTTGTATTGACATTGAAACAATGTTTACCTAAGAAATAAAAACAAATACAATTAACCATCCTTATTTGCATTTATGCATTTATAAGAAATTTTCTTTCGAACATTTTTGCTTCTGAAACAATCTGTCTAGTATAATACCGGATCACGATATATGCAAGACCGATAAAACACATTTGTGGCATCAACAAATGTGATTCTGATGGGATTCTTATGATATCATTATCTATTCTTTCTGCAAGTATTCAGACGATGGTTAAGAATTTATCTTTTCTGCATGTTACTAGGATGGATTATTTACCAATCGAATGGAACAGCAGTAACAATTCCTCTTGCTGGAAGATACGTTTCATATCACTTTCGTGTGTTAATACATCTAAGGTCATAGATTTTTTTTGTGATAATGAATGATCCATTAGAAGAAATAAGATTTTACAATGAGTGTTCAAATAAATTTGATATATGATCTAATATTTTAAGATAGGTGTCTTTTTTTTTATCGGTAACTTTAACAAGAAAAGAAAAATCTCTAAAAAAAAATTATTTTTCACACAAAAAATACAGCTTACGAATAAAGTGAAAAAATTCACGCTAATTGTGAGTGTAATAAAACCTTCATAATCAATATTCCAAACAAGAAAATAATTGCAACTTCTTGGAATCCACCTTTTTACTACTTCAATGATTATTGCCTCAAGATATTTATTTTGTTACAAAATTGTTTATCCTTTTCAATGCAAACTTCTCTTTCACACCTTAAATGCCCCTAGCGCAGTGCTTCTCAAAGTTTCAATATTCGCGACCCAATATTGAATCATAATTTCCAACGCAATAATCCCCTCATGCAATATCAATGTATTGGATTCAATAATACTATAATTCGACGCTAAAACTACGATGCAACCTTAACCGTATATAAATTCTAGCTCAGTCAAAGCGTTAATTTCCACTGACGCATATATAAGTCTTTCCGAAGTACGATCTTTTCTTTGCTATCCATAAAATTATTCCGATGGCTTTGGAATGCAATAAAAGGACCTTGACAATGTTTGTGAAAAATTTACTTATTTCAGAATAATTTTGCTTCTTTATTCCTCCTCTTCCTCCCCTTCAATACATCACAAACACGCACCTACGAGGTAAATGGTTGGTATTGGGAAGTGAATGACTTTATTTTCAATCGGCAGTGAAGGGATCAATTATAAACCTTACAAATTATAAACATAAGTGTTAAAATTTTTGTATATAATTTTTTATGTATGATAATTCTATGGGGTCAGTGGTAATTATTAAACTTGTTCTTAATTTAGTATTTTTAAAAATTATAAAATACATTATGTAACACTGATACATTTATAAGTATAATATATCAGTGTAAACGTGCATTTTATCTTTTATTATGTCAGAATGTATTTTGTTTGTTTACTTTCTGTAAATTAATAATTTTTTTAAATAATTTTTTTTTGGACTTTTTGATATGCTTGAGTCCCCCTCGTAGAGTCGTCACGCCCCCCAAGGGGTCGCGCCCCACCGTTTGAGAAACACTGTCCTAGCATATATATTCGCTTTGTTCAACTGGTGCGTTATGTGCCCCGAACGTATATATCCGTCTTTCCGAAATACGATTCTTTTCCTTGCGCTGCTATCATTAAAAAAATTCCGAAGGCTTTGGAATACAATATTATGACCTTGACAGTGTTTGTGAAAGATTCACTTATTTCAGGGAAAAATTTGCTTATTTGTGCCTTTTCTTTCCATCCAGATACATCGCATACGGGTGCCGTTGTGAGAAACGGTGCCACTGGGGAATGAATCGCGAAATTTAATCGGAAATTAAGGGGTTAAGGTGAAATTCTTTGAACTTTTTATTCATCCCTTTATTTTTATTTGGCAACGTGAAAAGTCCTTTTCACACGAGTCAACTTGTGCCGCACGTAACAGAAGAAGTAGAAGGACGGGAGCTAGTTTTAAATTAAAGTCGCCTGTGTCCTTTTACACATAACCAGCCCTGACTGTGGTTCAACTTCTCTCAAGCTCGAAAACCACGTTCTCCTTCATAATAGTTGACTGAACTAAAATTTTATTGTGGTAGGTATGCTCTTCACACAGGGCTACTTATGTACTGAAAATGGAGAAAGCCTTTTATTGGTTATTCAGACTCAATCGCATTGTTCCGATAGAAAAGGCACCTTCTTTTCAGTCAACATTTTTGCCAACTGTGAAAAGAATTCCCTACTTCACACTAAAGGAGTGGTGATAGAAAATGGGTTAGATAGCACAAAGTTGCCTCGTGTGAAATCTACCTAAGACTACTATGTGTTGTCGTACAATGTCAACAAGATAGCGTGCTGTTCTCCTGCTGAGTAGTGCTGATCTTTGCGGTTCAGAAAGTACGGAGGAAGATGAAATTTATGTTCCTTCCTCTCGACTGAAAACAAAACAGTTCGCCCGAATGATTGATGTTTATGAGTTTTGACTGACCACATGGTGTTTAGAAAGCAGTAAAGACGAAAAGTAACTCTTGCGTCGTTTTTTTTTTTTTAATCAAGCCTATCATTTAAGAAACCTTACTTATGGTTGAAATTTCGCCCACATACGCGCACACTCCACATATGTGAAAATAATTAGGACCGAAATGTTTATTTTCTAAATTAGTTTCTAATTTATGAACGTAAAATATATTTTCATAAAAAATGCAAAAATTAAAAAAAAAATAAACGTAATTTTATTAAAGTAATGCTGAGATGTCAATATCAAATGAATTGGGGCAATATAACTGAATAACAGAAATGGAAATAAGTAATAGTCAATTAAATTAATACTATTAAAAAAATGCAGCATGGCTACCTTAGGAACCATTGCAAGTCAGTTAAACCAGGTGAAGCTTTTATCATATGGTTATATATTTGTTACAACCATATAAAGACTTAAAAACCGCTTAGGCGCGACCTTTTTTTTCTTCTGATATTTTGAGTATGTACTTCTCCGAATAAATTTTGTGTATAAAATTAACTTTTAAAAAGTAAACCATCTTTATTGGCTTCCATACAGAGGAAAACGCAGAAAAATGAGCATATTTCGAAATTTTCTTTCCTCGTAAAATAATCGAACTAGGTTTATCATAAAGACCATTAAAAGCAGAACAATCGTTCGGTCTAAAGGTTAACGCGACAAAAAATATGTTCCTTGATTAATTTTGTGGATTGTTTATACATCCAAATTAAATTCATTTCGGTATAATAAATAAAAATTACAAAAAAATGTTTAAGTACATCTAAGACATTTTAATAAGGTATGTTTCTTATGTCTTTAGCTATCTACAGTTCTTCAGTTATTGGAATATTTATATCTGATTATGTGTATATCTTTTTTTTTATAAATGGAATATTTCTTTAGCTATGCGGAAATGCGCTATGTTTTTTCCATATATTTTCATCAAACTCAAAAACAAGAATATTTTTTTAAAAAAAGGGTAAATATTAATGAATTTTATTTTGTTTAAATTAACGAAATGCGTTAAAATACCAAAGAAATATTTTTTTAAAAATTGAGAACTCCAAAAGTAACGAAATAGAAGAAATTCTTTTATTTCCGTTATTTTATTTTTAAAAAAAATTCTTAATATCTCACAAAGATAAAGGTTTCGATTAGAAAGGAAATGTATTTCTATATTCGATAAAAAAGATTGAATTTAATTAAATTGCAAAAGTTTTTTACACAATTTGTTCCTTTAAAAAGATTATTCTAATTCGCTTATAAAAATCCTTTGTTGAAACCGAAATTTATTGAGCAAGTTTTCTTTCCAACACAAAATGGAAAACTTATTTGATTTAGATAAATTTTTACTTATTTCTGTATTATCATTCGAACTAGCTCTGGTTTTTATTTGATAGCATAGATCGATAAAAGATACAAGATCATTGTTGTTTTTTTTAAATGTGAAAACTTTCATTTCCTTGAAATTAACAAAACTGGAAAAAAGAAAACAAGAAATAGATAAATCCCACTTCATATTTATAATTAAAGTTTCCTTCCCATGAAGAAACAATTTTCGTTCGGTAGGTAACCGATGTAACAGATTTCGTGGATGATAAAAAATTTAAAGCATTTCTTTTTCACTTGAAAGGCATTGCTTGTTCCATGCTGCTTGATTGATTGGAATTGTCGAAAAAACGTGCTTGGTATAGATGAGATTCTAAGCAACTGTTAGGTCCCAAAGTATCATAGAGAGTCAGTGAAATCAATTGCATTTTTTTACGGCATTTATTAATAATGCTTAAGGAAAAAGGTTTCAGCGACTGGAATTGATGACATTTTAGAGGGACACGTTATGCTTTATAATTTTTATTAATATATTTATATGGAAATTTTTACATGTATTATATGAGAAAAATACATTTTAGAGAGAAATATACATTTTAGATAAAAATATACATTTTAGAGAAAAATATACATTTTAGAGAGAAATATACATTTTAGAGAGAAATATACATTTTAGAAGAAAAATATTTTTAAATATGCATATATAACTACTGCTTCTACAAATTTTAATATTTTAAAATTTTCTTTTTCTAATACTTTTAGAAGTGTTTTTCACAATTCTCTGCGTGGATTTCGTATTATGAGTGATATTTTTATTTTTGCAATTTATTTCGTGTTGGAAATTATAAAAGGTTGTAAAAAATAGCTATATCTTACTTTGATGATTAAAAAAGTTCGTATAAATCCGTATTCCTGACTCAGAAACCTCAAACATGTTATGCAAAACAACCAGAAAATGTTTCAAAACTTTTCTATGAATATTAAAAAAAAGCCTCAGTTATTTTAAATACACGATTATCAACAAAAAAACAAATACCTGAAAAAAGGCCATTTAAAGTCTTAAAGACCAGAAAACAAATGAAAAAACTAAATACGAATTAACATCTTATAGTTTCTGTTTTCGCTTCAGCATACTTTTTAGAAATAGTTAAATAACTGACTAAATGGAGTATCTAAAGCTACAAAATGTTGTGCACGTATTCAAAAAAGTAACACAATTAAAATATGGTAAAAAAATTCGAAATATTGGTCATTTTTAAGGTAATGTGTTCCCTTACAAACAAGTACATTTTAATTTCATTTAACGTTCCTCTTTTTTATTTAATTCATTATATTGCTCTTCAGAAGATTTTAATAAATATATTTATACCAGATAGATGTAATGTTTGTGTGTGGGTTATTTTTTTCTTAACATATATCTATTTATTTCGTTATGTTGCTTCAATGCCTTTTAGCCGTAAGACTTTTTGATTCCACGAAATATTTCATCGGTGCGTGTATAATTTAATTAAATAATAAAATTGTTTGATGCTTGTGAGAAATTAGTATTGTATCTAATTTATTTAGCTTATTATATACCCTGATTTGAATTCCCTGACATGATTTCTGCTCAATTTCATTTACATCGAAGCGCAAAATGTGTACTATTATAACTGTATTAGAGAAATAAGTTTTGAAGACTGAATGCAAGCAGATTTGTTGGTAGAATTGAATTCTTTAGTGTTATAACATCTATTGAATCATGAAATCCAATTTGCATAGCTAATTGATTACAAGGGAAAAATAAAATGTCTTTGTATTTTTAAAGAAGATAATGAAACTTTCCGAGGGAGGAATTTGAAACAGAATAAAAGAAAAACTGAAATAAAATTCTGGATAAAGTTATTAAAAGAGAAGGGCTTATATTAGTTTTGAATATTTATATCTTCGAACATTGAACCCTAATCTACGTTTGAAACATACAACACTTCAAATAAGAAGTTATTTAATAAACTTTTGAGACAATTTAGGGTAATGCAGTGTTTCTCAAACTGTGGGGCACGCCCCTAGGGGGGGGTGATAACCCTACGAGGAGGGTGCGAGCATGTTGAAAAATCGAAAACAAAAAATTCTTTTAAAAAATTAGTAATTTACTGAAAGAAAGAAAAATACATTCTGACATAAAAAAAGGGAAATACACATTTATACTGACATAACACACTTGCAAATTTATCAGTAATGTGCAATGTATTTTATTAGTATTTTAACAATACTAATTTAAGAACAACATTAATAATTACCAATCATCCCATGGGCTTGTCATATACAAAATTATATGCAAAAAATAACACTTACCTTAATCCTTTAAATGCGGATTAAAAATTCCGCGATTCGTTCCTCAATGCCACCGTTTAATACGTAGACGAGCTTGTGTGATGTATTGGAGGAGGGGGAGTTAGAAAATTAAAAAATAAATAAGCAAATCCTCTGAAATGAGTAAATCCTTCGAAAACACTGTCAAGTTCCATTTACTACATTCCAAAGCGTTCGGAATGATTTTACGGATAGCAATTTTCAGAAAAGATAGCACTTTTCAAAGACGTATATATACGTCCGGGGAAATTAAGACACTGGTTGAGCAAGACGTTTATATACGCCAGTGGCACTTAATAGGTTAAAGTCGTAGAATAGGTTTAGCGTCAAAGTGTATTATTATTGAATTCAATACATTGTTATTGTATGGAAGGGGGGCGCGGTGAAAATTATGATTGAATATTGGGTCGCATATATTGAAAGTTTGAGAAGCACTGGGGCAGCTTAAAGAATAAAACACCAACTTGAGATACTTTTACGTATAGAAAATTGCGTTGTGATGTTAATATTAGATATTGATTACTTTATTATGGGGAATGCAGAATATATTTTTTCTTCCTTTCTTTTTTTTTACTGAATTGACCTGTTTTTTTCCACTGTAAAATATTTTTCATATTTCCTTTATTTTTATACTGAAGGTAGGTTTAACCCTATGTTATCCGTTGAAAAATTATTTACGAATGTTTATTGAAAAATATGTAATCCCTATATTGGTTTGCCCCCTCCCCCCATTCTGTTATCAGTAAAACTATTTATTCCAAAGGATTTGAAATGCAGTAAAATGACCTTGACAGTACTTGTGACGGATTTATTTATTTAAGAGAAAATTTACTTATTTAGGCTTTTCCTCCCCCTCCCCTCACCGCAATACACTGCATTCGCGTGCCTATGTGAAAAACGGTGCCACTAAGAAGTGAATCACGTGACTTTTAATAGACAGTTAAGGAGTTAAGGTTGTTTAATCACGAACACAAGATACTTTTAATTAATGGTGAATCATATATATTTTGATGTCCTAAATAATATTTGCTGATAAAATCCTTCGTTCAATTTATAATTAAATATAACATATAGGATTGTATTTAAAATTCTGTTAGATTATATTTTGCTAGAATTTTACCAGATACTATAGAACCCAATGAGACAGAAAATATCAAAATACATTGACCATAAATAAAATTTAGTAGGGTATTTTAATAATTTTAGTGAAATAAATTATTTTCCCAGTAAAGAATATTTAAGTACGTACTTGAAAACTTGGTAGTGGAATTTCAAAGCAGTAAACAGTAAAATGTACTTTGTAGAATCTCTGGTATAAGACAGTGTCTTTATAAAAGGTTTAATATTTAGAATTAAAGTCTCATGCCTTACGAAAGTATTTGAATACATTGATATTAGTAATGAATTGTAATAAAGTGATTATAGGATGAAAATTATTTAAGCATTTTCTTTTATGATTTGCTATTGTAACAGAGCTTATACCTGCTATTAATATCAATATATAGAATGTATACAGAATTGTTGTATTAAACTCGAATTACATACATGGAATAAATTTGCGTAATGATCGATAATTTTGTTATTTTCTTTTATTATATGCAGTTTCTTTCCACCATTAATGCGTTTTAATTTATATTAGTTACTCTGCTTTTTTAAAAATTAAATCATTGTAAGACTTTTATTAAGTAAATTTATAAATATAAAATAATAATAAAAATTATGAAAACCATTTTAACCTGTTTAGAAACCTGTTTAAAAAAATAATTTTTCTAAAATATTTTTCATTATCACTTTTCCTCTGATAAAATGTTACAAGCTGTCAGTGACTCGTATATTACAAAGTTTAACAGATTTTTTTTTTTATTTTTTTGTTTTTGTTTTTTTGAAATATATATAGTAGTTGAAAATACATGCAATACAATTTTGAAGTTGAGATTTAATGCCGATTTGTTAAAATGAATGTTGATCATGATTCATGATTTATAAATGGTGAATAATTGCTATATAATTCTTGTGTATAACTAGAAGCTCCTAATTCATTCGTTACTTGTGATTTTTAAGAAAATTAATCAAATACAATTAATTAATTTCTTAAAAAAATTTTGAAAAATTAATTTAAGAGAAGTAGTGCAAAATTTAGCAATATATTAATTGTGATAAACGTATATAATTCAAACTACGTGTCAATATTAATAAAGTTACTCATTTTTATTTCGTATTTTTTAATTTTAATAGTTAATACATTTTTTTGCAAATGTTTTAAAGCAAATTTTAGCTGAAAGAATTATCTAGATTTTAGAACATAGCTTGAACTATTGAAAAACAGAAATTGCGGAAAGTTCAGCTTCTGGCTTAATTTTTTTTAAGTAACAAAGAAATTGTTTTTAAATGAAATATTTTTCTTTAAGAATGTTATACCAGTAGTCATGTTTTGCAATTATCTAAGGATTCTTGTTTTATTACTGCTAGAATTTGGAAATGCAGGAATTCAATTTTAATTTTAAAGATTTTCTGGGTTGAACTTTTTGTAGATTAAATATTTCATTCTTAAAAGACAGGTATGCACTAATTTTTGTTTCAGTTCTTTTAAGACAAAAAATGTAATGGCTGACTTGTGGTCTCAAAGAAACTAAAACACATGTTCAGTATATTATGAAATATATCATGAATAAAGAATAATTGCTTTTTGAAGTCATTTTTTTCTAAATGACGCAACATTTTATAATTGTTTCATTAATTTTACAAAGATTCTAAGCCTTTTAAATTAGGTTAGCGAATAATTAACTTCCTGAAATACAACTAGTCTTTGAATTACAGAATGTTTGAAATTCTTCCTGCATTTACGATTTTTTTTTACAAGAAAATATTTCAAGTCTTTCAATTATAAGTAGTTTTCAGAATTCTGATAGTTGCTTTGCATACATTTATCTGTTAAGGCCACACATCTCAAAAGCTAAAGTTTGAAAGCAAAGGAGAGAAATTTAATCTGTGAACAAGTTTTCTTACAACGAACACTGCAGGTAGGAATTTTAGTTCATTCCAATATCATAGAATTAAAATTACAGAAATTAAAAAACTATATTATCGTTTTTACAATTATAAGTTACGATATGATATTCAGGTTTGTCTTAAGAGCATCATTTTTGTTTGAGTCAAATAATACTGAATAACAAACTATAACTTGTTATTTTATTATGAGATCATTAAGTTTTTCTTCTTAGCAAAACGAATTGTAGATTTTTATTCTTTTTCAGTTGTATATTTGTCTTTTAGGAAAGTCATTTGGAGAGTCGCTTTTTTATTTTAAAAAGTATGTGTGTGTGTGTGTGTTGTGTGTGTTGGGGGGCTTTCTCTCTCTCTATATATAGTTTTTTTTGCTCAAAACTTTTATAATTATTAATTACTTTGGAATTATTATATTAGTATTTCTCCTTTAAATTGCAATTAGGACAGTTTCCATGGATATCTATACCATTTTTTATATAGCATTTTGAAACGATATTTTATTTTTAAAAGCAATTGGAATGAATCTTTGTTGAAAATAATTTCATACTTGTTATAGAAAAAAATCACATACGATATATAACTTAATGCCATACCTGCCTTACTTAACTGACTAATGAACATTGCATATTATTTTGTCTCTTCTGCTTATGCTGTTAGTTTCTTCTGAGCTTACAAATTTCTTTGATATGCGGAAATTTATATTTTGGAAAGACCATTCCCAATATTTTTATTATTTTAAAGATCTGTATACATTCAAGAAAAATATTAAAATCTTTATTTATATTCATGATTTCAAAGAAGCTTCAAATTAAACTAATCTAATGAGAAATGAAACATATATGTTTTCTCGGTATATATCACAAATTTTAAATAACAATTTTAACTTAATCATTAAATATCTTTGTTCCGTAACATTAGATTTTTGTAATGTTTCATTTTGTTTATATCATGTGAACAAAATAAAGTCAACAACTTGGAGTGGAACATGATAATGGCGATATTATCGATTTATTGTTATTATCGATTACATTGTGTTTTTTATGCATAGCCAATGGTAACTTAGATTGTAATTGCTATTCTACCTTAATTTTTCATAAACATATAATTAAATTTTATTGAAAATAGTTTTATAGACTATTTTCGTACAAATATATCCTTTTAATTAGTAGAAGTCTAATAATTCAACAAATATTAAATGCCTGATTTTCAATCAGTAGTAAAAATTTCTTAAGAAATATTGGATTAAAATGGGAGCTTTATCCGTTTAATAATTTGGATTTTTCGATCAATACTTCATCTAAAATAAATTATATTTGTGCAACTAAATGTATAAAATTAATTATCCATATTTGATTAAATAGTAATATAAATTGATCGTATCAAACACATTTATTATATTAGCTTAATACTCTTTATATAAAAAAAATGAGCGGTTTTGATTGAAACTTGTTGTTGTTACTTATGCCGCCTGATTGACACAGTAACATCACATCAAGGCCCACAAAATTCATCACGGTAAAGGGCTACATTTACGCCTGTCGTTAGCCGTAACTTTGAGCACCATGCAGATGAGAGTGTGATTTGGCTCGGTTCCATCCAAATTTTGAAAGAGAACACTGAGGGTGGTCAGGGGCCTCCCACTTCTCTTCCTTTTCCACCAATCTCACAAGACGACTTGCGGCTTGATGGCTATTTAAAATACCCCCAAGGCCCAAAGCCCATGCATTTACAGGCATCCATGCCTTCTTTGTGATTCAAACTTAGGTTCAAGCGATGGATGGCCTGATTTAAAATTAAATGTATGTAAATAGCCTTTATAATGCAATAGGAAGAGCTCAAGTTACTAAATATTTAGACATGTTTTTATAGCAATAAAATATATAGCTATAATTATTTTATGATAATCTGTTAATTAACCTTAATGTTTTAAAGTTTATAAGAATATTCTTATTAAATAAATTACTCTAAATTATTTTCACGTTTATTGTGTATCGAACGAACACAACTTTGTAAGATAAATTTTGGATGAGAAAAAAACTGATGTTTCTAAAATTAAATAAAAGCATTTCTATTAACAGTTCAGTTTCAGTATTAAAATATGTAACCAACCATAAATAAGATTTTTTTTGCACTCGCTGCATTCTTCTTTAAACAAAAGATATAATATTTCCTTCAACAAATATTTCATATATATGGAGCCTTTTCAGTTTTTGAGACATATACGAAAACTATTACTTTTACGATCTATTGTAATAAAAACTGGCTGTCTGCTTTTAAATATGCAAATATTAAAAACGATAGTTACTCTAAACTATAAAACTTATTGAAGGGTATTGTTCATACAAAGAAAAAAAAAAGAATCTTAAATCCTTTGAGCAACGACATGAATACTTTGTCTGCAAAATTTCCAAAGTCTTAGAATGCATTTATGTTTCATTATGGTAGCTTCTGTTGCAGTGCCATATTAAACATAAAACATAAGTTTTGTTTCATTTTTATGTTGAGAATATTGAAAATCTTCATGTTTTGCATTCTTTTTGTCTCTATTGTGGTTATTATTAAAAAATTGCTTTACTTCTTCCTTGGGAACATTCAGCGAAACTTCATTTGAAGTTCCTTGAAGTGTAATCAAGAATAGTTGCTGTTTGTTACTTGCATCAATAATTATCTATTTCTATTCTTTTAACAAACTTTAAATATCGGCTTAAGCTCCTTTTCATGGGGATGACTATTCGAATACGTTTTTAAAATAATCACGATTTCAAGAAGTTCGTTTAACATATAAGACTTTTGTATAAAACTTATTTATTATTTAAAAATTTATTTCTAAATATTTGGAAATATTTAAAGTAAAATAGAAGCATTTTCTTTTACTAAATTTCAGTCTTTAATTATTCTAAATTTGCTATTAGTTATTGATGTGATTCATCAGGTTCGGAGCCGTGATATTGAGAAAGCATGCAAATGAATAGTTTTTAAATATTTAGTATCACTTCAGTTAGATTATACATGTAAAATTGTTTTAACAATATTATTAAAACAAGAAAATAATTTAAATGCATTTTTTTGGTAAAAAATAAAGGGAAAAAGTACATATTTTCAAAACATTCTCTTTTTATGAAAAATGCTTATATAATACTAATGTTTTGCCTATATGTATAGTTATGACTAGTATACAAAGCACGGCTTAGTATTTTGAAAAAATTCTCGTTATTTTCAGAGTTACGATCAATTAAAATAATAACTATTTTTTTTAAAAATTTCTCTAGTGTGAATCAATAGAATATGAATAAATCCACTCATAAGTTATATATTTCAAAAACTTAGTTCAACCTTTGTATAGAAGTCCAAGCTTTACATAAGCAAAATATTAATAGTATAGGAGTTTTTTTTGACATGAGCTTTTGAAAATAAGTCATTATTTCTAGTATTATTGAATTTAAACAATTATTTATTGAAACAATATTTCTAAAACACATTGTTATATGTTAATTCTAATTCCACTGAGACTAAATATAAAAAAAAAATATTAATTCATACACTTTTGAAAAACCACAGTTCCGAATGTTATTAGTCACAATGTGGTAATATTTTGATATTAAAAACCGTTTTGTACTAGCAATACATAGATTAGATATATATTAAAACTATAGTAAAAGCAACAGATTAAAGTATTTCATAAATTTTAATTTAGAAAACTTCTCTTCCTGTAAGTTTAATCCTGTAAATCCAGATTTAGGAAGAAGAAAATTAAAAATAAAATAAATTGGACATGTTATTTCGAAAAGTTTTCTTTCTAAGTCTGAATTCAGAAGCAACAACAAGTTGGTGCAATATCGGCAATTTCTTCTACGTTTTCGAATGAATCTTGGGCCAAACTTTATTTGTTTTTCCTTTTGCTTTAGATGAAACTTTTGAAGTTTTTTTGTTTTTGTTTCAATATCTTATAAGGCTGATTTAGACAATTTCACCATTACTTTATTAGAGTTTTATACCTCCATTTCAATTTAACAGATAAGGGTAGAAAATGACTGCTCATGTTGGTTTTTCGATAAAACTGTCTGAAATTTCAATCTATTTTTCTATTTATAAAATCTTTAGAGCTTTACTTTCAAATAATGATGCAGTTTTATAAGATGGTGTTACTTCTGGAAAATAGTGGTTACCGATTTTTTAAAGGCATATCGCTTATACATACACAAGTACACACAGATGTGTATATATTAGCTATATAAAAGAATGGTAGCCTACCGGTGGTACATGAACTACTGATGATACACAAAAAAGTAAGACATTATTTATATTTTTATGAAGATTCGGTTTGAAAAATAATAATAAGTATTACGGAATTCGGATTATACATTTTTAAAAGTCTAAATTACCTCTTGTAGGGTAATTTATTTCAAGTTAAGCGAATTTTTAATTAATTTTGAAGGTGTAGCTAGCAGCATTTGAAAATGAAAGTTGGTAACTATGGCAATTTGATGACATAACACTTTAGTTTGTTTATATTGCTTTGTATTGGCAGTTTAGTCTTGTTTTTTTTTTAAATTCATTTTCAGTGGTAGAGAAAAAAAGTAGAGGCATAAATAAGTGGAAAATAGTTACAATGGTCTACCCTATAATGGAAAATCATATTAGGGATGATTTGCCAAACATGAAATTATACATTTAGTGGTCTATGAAGTTCTAAACCTTGGCAATTACACTCATCTAAATCATGTGATACGTATTCCTTTACCTGATGTAACTAATTATTTAATAATGCATTTAAGATTTTTTTTTTACTTTGAATAATATGATGACTCTGATGCTATTAGCGACCAGTCAAAAGATCAAAAACTAATTTCGTAAAAATTTCTATTTTTTTTAGTTAAAATTTTAGTTTTGAATGTAATGCAAAATTTTTACGTTATGTGCAATATAAGAGAAATATTATGTCAGATATCTTTCATTCCCATAATACTACTAGTAGCGATCTATATCCGTCATTATTCACAAAGGCTTAATACAGATAAATCCTTTCAAGAAACAAGTCCATCTCGAAATGGGCAAAGTGCCAGATGACCGACAATTCTTAGAACAGCATTGCTATTCTGGGACCCAAAGAATTGTTGACTGCATCATAAATAAAACATTTTATCTCTTTGCATTCCACAAGAAGGTCTCCACTCAACTCGTCCAAAAGTCCCAAACCATCTCAAATGCAGACGCAACAGCCGTAGCGGAGCACACGACCAACAAGGCGACTTCGAAAATAAAAAAACGATGGTAATTTAGTCGCTACCTCATTTAAAACCGTCTCTAGTCGAAATGGATGCATAGTTTATAGTAAAATTTAAGATGGGTATAAACGTTCTTTTGACTTATATATTGACTTGGATAAAAAAACATGGTTTCAGAAATACGAAGATATATTCGTTCGATAACTTCAGTTATAGCCGTAATTAGTTATTAACCCCTTTAGAGGTAATTTTTTTTTCACAAAATGTTCCATAAAATGGCACATTTTTTGTGTTGCACATAACTAAACAATATAATATTTAACAAAATGAGATTGCAAAACGGAAGAATTTATTTTAATCTTCTATTTTAAAGTTTTCACACTATTTTTTTTTTATTTTATAATTGTGGAACACAACCCTTAAAGGTTTGCTTTTTATAAGTACACCCTGAATTCTATGAAGAATGTTTCATATATCTTAAAAGAACTTCCCTCATACTCACAAAATGTTTCATGTTCGTACCTATTTTTCAAATGGGTAAGAATGTGTGTGGGCATATATATATCCAAGCACAATTTGAAGCAAAGCATCATATTAAGTCTTACATTGCAATGGTGACAGACTTTATATAGGCTTTATTTACTTACATTTCCATTTTCGTTCCTTATTAAGCAACACATTACACATCGCCTTACCAATCCCTGGTATTTATCGAATATTTTCAAGAATCAAATTTCTTGCCTGTAATGAAAAATTCCCACCTTCACCACAAAGTAAATCCCAGGTGAAGAGTATTTCAGTACCACGGAAAAACTATGCTCGAAAAATGAAAATCCCCGCATTTTTTAAAAATCAGTTTCACTCCTACAAATAAACGTTGTATTGCCTCCTAATGTTTTACTTATTTGTAACTCCGTGTCAGTGTTTATATAGACTAAAATAAATGTATTGAGAATCATCTGGAAAATATTAATTCATAAAAAAAAAAAAAAAAAAAAAAAAAAAAAAAAAAAAAAAAAAAAA
>BMAV01004646.1:0-47161 GCA_019973955.1 Trichonephila inaurata madagascariensis | reverse complement strand
TGTCGATTAAAAGTTACGCGATTCGCTCCCTAATTCCTCAGTTCTCCACCTAGGAGCGTGTATGTGATGTATTGGGAGGGGGGAAGAAAAGGAATAAAAGTAGAGAAATCCCCTCTGATATAAGTAAATCCTTTGAAAACACTGTCAAGGTCCTTTTATTGCATTCCAAAGCCTTCGGAATAATTTTATGGATAGCAGTGCACAGAAAAAGTCGTATTTCGGAAAGACATATATATACGTACAAAAAATTAATGCTTTGGCTGAGTGAGACGTTTATATACGTCGGATAAAGAGGTTAAAGTCGTATTGTAGCTTTAGTGTAAAAGTATAATATTATTGAATTCAATACATTGTTATTGTATGGAGGGGGGTGCGTGGTGGAAATGTGTGATGATTGAATATTGGGTCCCGATTATTGAAAGTTTGAGAAGCACAGTACTACACCGAAAACAAATGTAAAATATCCTTTTATTACGAAAAGAGTGTATTCTTTTTATACAGTCTCTGATTTTTTTTAAAAAAAACTAATATTAAATGATATTAGACATTAAATTTAAAATTAAATTATTAAAAAAAATAGCACTGAAATCACGTTAGTGAAATATTATAGATATAAAAAGTTTCTGAAAAAAACACTTTACCGCTCTTCAAGAATTCGAAATCGGATTTTTAAAATTTCTTCGAATTTTTGAGTTAAGGGGCAACTTGACGACCTCTTCTCAATAATTATGTCTTTCTGAATTTTAAGTGGTGGCTAAGAAAGCCAAGTGGTCATGGTCACGGACTCGAATTTCACATTATCGAGTGCCGAGTCTGAGATTTGATGACCCTGAAGACAGCTTGTAGAGGGGCTGATTCATGTTAAATCTGTTGAGGCTCAAATTCCTCCTGTTGGCGTGGTGTGAAAACTTGGAGAAGGGATGTCAGCTCAGGCGTGGTCCTCATCCCTTGACCAATGTCCAAATTTACGAGGTCCGTCACCAGTTACCCTTGTTTTGCTTCAGAGGGTGACGTTATTAAACACTCACTCATTGAGTTATAAATTCAGCTGTAAATTAAATAGCTTTGTCTCGTAGTTAAAGTAATTTTATTTATGAAAATTAATAATAATAAAATTTTACAATTTTAAACCATTTAGATTATTTGTCATTTCATGACTCGAGATCACATGAAAGACTTGTAGAACACTCATTCCCTATTTTTTTTTCATGTAAATTTTTTTTATAAATCGTTTGGTAATTTTTTTTTTACCAGTTGTAAATATTTTTTGATCTGTTGATCTGGATTTAAAAAAAATATTTCTCATAATTTATTCTTTTATCAATTTTTCATTCACAGTTATTCTTAATATCGTAATTATCTCCGTATTCTTAAATGACTCAATAATTTATATAAGGTTACAAAAAATTTTACAATAGTTATGAATAATTTTAAAAATCTTTTGGTCTACTAGAACTTAACTACAAAAGGACGACCAAAACTTATTTTTAATTGAGTAAACTATTTAAATATTAAACGTTCATGGATTCTGGACTAATTTATACAATAAAATTTATTGTATTATACAAATCAAGATAATTTCATAACAATTTTCACACTTAATATCATAAAAATACCTTTTAGATTTTGGAGAAAATATTGAATTATGGAATAAAATTATTATACAAATTTAAAAATGTTGAGAATATCACTAACTTTTCGGTGTTTTTCGAACTTCTTTCTTCAAATTTTCACATTCCACACGAGGACATAAACAGATTTAATAAATATTTAATCCGCTGCACCAAGCGTTGTCGATACAAGTTCGTTTTGAGTTTCCTATCATCAACTAGTTTCCTATCTAACTGCTGTCTATAGAGATGCAGAAGTTAAGTTTTTGACGTAATTTCTGGGTTTTTTCGCGTATGTAAATAATATTTTTCATAACTTACAAAATTATTTTTTTTTGATCATTTGGTGAGATATATAATGGGATACACACAGTAGCTACTTGTTTTTTCTGTCTGATAGGGGAGCCGTTTATAAGGATATGAGATCAAATGCTCATTTTTCTAAAATTTATAACTTGTCAGTAAAATGGTCATATGTAAGCGCAATCACACATAAAGCTTTTGATTAATCATAAGATAGAAGTAACATGTAAGATTGCAAAACTACTTTATCTGCTTGAAAAAAAGTAACAAAAATTCTTTTTGAATTTCACCAGGCATTTTTCAGGGAAGAAAAATCTAGAAGAGCGATAAGAATAGGAACTCGATTCCAAGGAGAAAAATACAATTGCACAGAGAGAGTCAAAAAGAATTGTTATAGAAAGTGTTTGAAATGCTGAGTGAAATTTCATGCCTGAGTTGCATTCTAATGAAGGAACAATTCTATTTTTTGCCAACTCACGTTGTTAGTTTGTTTGCCTTCTAGAATTCAAGAGGAAAAAAATAATGCTGATTGTTAGCCCAATAAGAAAAATTTCCATTGAACAACTAAGTATGAAATCATTTGATATGAGTGCAGGTATTTGATACTGTAATTAACATATTATGATGAAACATTTAAAAATGTTATAAAAAGCTGGAATTACAAATACCAATAACAGAACTTTGATACGTATCAAGAAAATCATTTTAAAACTATAGGTGTACTTCATAAAAATTCAAAACAAAACGAAAAGAGTTTCTTGCAGATATAATTTAGGTTATTCTTTTTTGTGATAGCTGTGTTGCTTATTGTTCAATATTTAAACATACTATTCGTTAAGCAGTAATTAAAAACAAATTAAATATTTGTAAGCCGAATTTAAATTTTGAATTTTGATTTACCTAAATGTTGAGTTTTGATGCGAAGAGAGATGAAATGTTGATGCACAGGGAAGTGAAAACTGTAAAATTGTAATGATGCATATAAATCTTAGATATATGTAATATAAATTCTACAATGTTTGTCATTTGTTCAATGAAAATGTATTAATATTTATTAAAACGACTTGATACCTCAAAAATGACCGAACTCTCATTTCTTATTATTATTTAATCTTATTCTTTGCATTATTATCTTTCGATTGATATATCACTTGCGCATATAGGAAAGTCAGAAGTTAGAAAAAACGTAATTTGAAAACAAATTTACAAATTATTTAATTAATTGTAATTTAACAAATTAGGCAATTCGACCACGCCGCCTTTTTAGAAAGAAAGGCTAAAAAACGTTTTGATAATATATATATCTATATATATTTGAAAAAGTGAAATAATAACTATAAAAAATAGAATGTGTAATATATAAAGCAGGATATTACCGAGGTATTACAATAAAGTAATTTTTTTTCTTTGTGAAATTTGTGCACGTAAAATTTTTGAATTAAGGAATCTTAATAATTTCAGTTCTTATTCCTGATATATATTTCATACAGATGTAATATTGCAATATTATGTGAAGAAAAAAACTAAAATTTCTGTCATGATAGGAAAAAAAATTTTTTTAACCTTTTTCCTTAATTTTCTTGTGCAATTATACTCTCTAAAAATTGATCATATAAAAAAAATGTATGGGTTGAAAAATACGAAAATGCAATTATTTTAAAGAAAATTGTATAAATAAGGTGAAAAAATGTTGTTTTAAGTTTATTGAAGCTTATTATAATTATTTTCTCAGAATTATAAACTCTAAAAAGCATTTTCTCAGTTTGTGTTTTTTCGATACATTAGTGCATTAAAAAGGCTACTCCTTCCACAATTATTTACCAATCCTTTCCATTTTTTTCCCGTGTGTTATATATAAAGCATTTAACAAAATCAGTGATCCATTCTGCACTAAATTGTATACTTTTTGTTTTAAAAATTAAAATGTAGGAGATACTGGCTTGTTCGTTGAATTTTAGCAAGAATATCAACATTTTATTTTTTTCTCCAAAACTAATTAAGTTATTGTAAAATCGATCCCTAAAGTTGCTCAGAACATCGTTATGAATATTACAAAAAAAAAATTAGGTAACAAAAATAATAATTACAAAAGGAGTAGAATTTTAAAATTTTCCAAATTTTCTTCAAAAAATTTAAATTTTTAAAATTGTGTGAATAATGTGTAAAAAGTTTAATCTTGTATCATTTTTTTGAGTAGAAACATTATATGAAATACTAAAATATATAATTTTAAATACATAAAAAATTATTGTTTAAAGGGTATCAAGTCTTCAATCATCAACAATTAGTGCTTTAATAGACTTATTCTACACATTTGTAAATAGTTTTCATTAATTGCATTACTAAATTTTTGGTGTGTGCAACATTTCAAACATATTTGACAATATTTATACTTTAATTATATTCAGCTATACTACTAATAAGTAATCAATATGCGACAAAAATAAAAAAAAAGAAGTATATAACATACTTTTGATGCATTGAAATAAAATTGCAAATAAATATCAAAATAAATATCAATTTATAACTGCTTTTGCCATTATAAATGCAACTAAATGTCTCAAGCTGCAGAAGTGCCAGGTCGCCAAATTGGTGGTACGCGAGAAAATTTCGCTCGTTCCTAGAAAAATGTGGAATATACTCACTTATCACTTTAAGTTATGTTTTAAGATGCATCGATTGATTTCTCAGATAGCAATTTTTTTTTATAAATATATTTATCCTTCACAAAATCCTATTAGTAGTCCGTGGGATTTAAATCATGAAGTCAAAAAGTTTGGCGACCGCTGATCTAGAGATCCCTCATTTCTAGTAATGTCCAGGTGAGGAAAGAATGTGGTCACTATTGAAAACCATTGATGTTCATTGTTATTTGTTGCTTTTGTGTAAACAGACATTGAAAACCATTGATGTTCATTGTTATTTGTTGCTTTTGTGTAAACAGACATTGGAAAGGGAAGGAAATTCATTGAACCCAACCCCGTATTTACCATACATAGTTTAATTTTTAACGTACAACGTTCTACAAATTTAGATTATTTAGATTACTAAAAAGGGCATTGGAGCATAATATTAGAAACCCTCAATTGTACTTTTGTCAAAATAATAATAATAAAAATTAAAATTAACGTACCTAAATAATAACATTTATATTGGTTAAAAAATATTTTTCATAGACTTTATATGAAATATCGGCTTTTCTTTTGGGAATAGTTTTGGGATTAAAAGGGTAGTGAATGACTGAGCCAGAATCATAAAATAGTTAAATCTGTGAAAATTTTTGAAAGATTTAAGGTATCCGACTACGTTAGGAACCGTGATTTTGCAAAAGCGTATAAATATTTATTATATTTAGTGTTATTTGGATTACAAAATGTATATAAAATTGTTTAAGAGTAGTATGACAATAAAATATTATTTAAGTTCAATGTTTTGAGACAAAATATGAACATAAAATGACCAATATTCAAAATATTCTCCTTTTGTGAAAATTGCTTCTATTATAATAATATTTTGCCTGTATAAAGCTCAGATCTCTGTACAGAGGCACAACTAGAATTTTTGAAATATATAACTTAGAAGTGGATTTATCCATGTTTTACGACAACAGAGGGGAGAAATGTTAAAAAAAAACCGCCGATAATTATTTCAGTTGGTTGTAACTCTGAAAATAATGTGAATTTTTCAAATGTCATAGTTGAGCCTCTATACAGAGGAATGAGCTATACACAGGCAAAATATTAATACAAAAGAAGCCTTTTTTACAAAAGGAGAACGTTTGGAACAAAAGTTATTATAAGTTAATTTTTTGCCACAATATTGTATTTAAATAATTTGTTTTCTCACAATGTGCAAGAATTTTATACATGTATTTTAATCTAAGTGACACTAAATAATATGAAAATTATCCATTTAAGCGCTTTTTTAAAATCACTGTTCCGAACGTAGTCGGATATCTTAAGTGATTGGTAATTGATATGAAGTGCAAGAAACGTTAACAAAGTGAAAATTGTTCTCTTAAAATTGTCATTATTCATCATAAATCATGAAAGATAGGCTATGGAAAGGAAATTCTAAAATAAAATTTAAAAAATAAACAATTATACAATAGATTGAATATTATTATTATTACTTTATTTCTTGGAGTGCCCCAGTAGTCACCATAAGTTTTCTGCACTTGTAAATACATATGTGGAGACTGCTCACCAGAAAAATAGCACAAAAAATTATAACATCACAACAATATCGATTGCCCACTGTAGAAAAAACACGACTTCTAAATTGCTTGTTTGGATTATCTAATATAACTAACCCCTTAACTGCCACTGGAATATATATCCGTCGTGCTCAACGGGAGCGTTAATTGCCCCAGACGTTTATATATATCTTTCCGAAATATGGTTCTTTTCTTTGTTCCTGTATAAGTAAAATTATACCGAAGGCTTTGGAATGCAATAAAATGACTTTGACAGTGTTTGCGGAGGATTTGCTAGTTTCAGAGAAAAATTTGCTTATTGGCGCCTTCACTTCCCCCTCAGTGCACCGCATACGCGTGCGTACAGGAAATACGATGAAATTAGGGAGTGAATCACGTGATTTTTTATTTGCAGTTAAGGCGTTAAGTAATAATTATTTCATCGATAGAAATTTTTCGAGGCTGATTAAAATTTATTGAAATGAAATAGGAAAGTTCCGGGAAGTATGAATATTTTCTAACATGGAATTTCTGAATTTGTCTCTAATATTAATTTGTTTCATTATTGTTTTCAAATTATTTTACTAATAATTTTATTACGAACTCTTTAGTTAATGTTATTTATATTTGAAACAAGTTTTTTTCTTCAGAACTTCTATGAACCCTTGGAAATCTATTAGAATTCCGATTTGGAAAAAAATGTACTTAGAAAAACATTAATATAATGGAGTCATGTAAAATTGTAGACTAGAAAAAGATTTAGCAAATATATTTTGGATAAGTCTTTTGGTATGCAAATCCCTTTTGTTTGTTTTACTGACTATTAAATCAATGAAATTTCAAGATGAATTCTTATTTACTGTTTACTTTTACAACAGAAAGTAAATTTAACAACAGTAATTGAAAGTAAATATATTTTAACATTTTGTATTTCGATCTCTGATATTTTTCTTTATAGTAAACATGATCATTATATCGTTAATAAGAATGTCTTTATATTAAGAAATGCTTCTTGGTTAGAATAAATATAATACATCAAGAATATTTCAACCTTTTTAAAACATTTTTCTGGGGTTGAATTTGAAATTCAGTCATGCAGTTTTTGAAGTTTTTTTTAAGCTTTTATGAACTGCAAATTGACAATAAGGATAGTTTTCCAGCAGTTTCTTTCCTTCATATTTATAATTTCAGTTCCAGTTTCTAAATTGTGATTTAATATATTTCTGTTAAATTTTTTATATTTATTTATAATAAATTTAGTTTCCTATGCTGACTTAGATTGATCATTTTTATTTAAAAATAGTAGTGATTATCTTTTCTTGCACCACAAATACTTAAATATATATATATAAAGAGAGAGAGAGAAACGAGAGAGAGAGAGAGAGACTCAATCTTCACGAAACCTCTGGGACTTATAAGCCTACTGACTTCTAATTTTGCAGAAATGTTTCTTTCGTTGAGTAGAGATCGAATAAGAACGATTTATTTTTTCAAAAATCGTCTATCAGTGGGTTTTGCGACGGCGTTTGAGACAAAATTTCCCATTTTTAACATATTATATACGCAAACTTGAAATTCAGAAGATGTTTCTCTTTTTTAAGAAATTCGCTAGGAGCAGGTTTTGTGGAAATGCACATCCGGGGGGAGGGGAGGGATGTTATAGACAAAAAAAAATCAATTTTAAAACTTTAGACTAACAGACTTTAAGTTTGGCAACAATATGTCTTCTATTGCGTAGAGGTCTACTAATAATATGTTTCGAAAAATCAATGGGTTTAGGGATATGGAGAGGTTATAGTACGAGAGTGAGTCGGAAAGTAAGTTTCCCCTGTCGACTGTGGTCAGAGTTGGGTAGGAAAGTCAAAACATAAAATGAGACCTTAAAGATATACATAACTTTACTTTTCCTCATAAGTACCAAGTACATTGAGACATTTGTCATGCCGCTTTGCAGGCTTCAAAAGCCCCTCAGGAAAAGTTCAGAGCTTTGCATACGGAAGAAGCGTTTATTTTTGAGTGGTCTTTTTGGAGGTTAGAACAAGAGTGTGACAACGCCTACGCGGCATTGTGACATCCACAACGAAATTGAAAGATGTGATTCGGAAAAAGCGGTCTGGGTTTCTCAGATCTGGCGTTCTGTTGTTGTATGACAATGAGAGACCACGCTCGGCGACGGTGGTGCAAAACTATATTGCAACTCTTGGTTGTCAGCGTCTATATTACAGTCCTGATCTCACACTAAGTGACTTTCCTCTGTTTCTGGCTTTGAAGGAGAATCTCGCCTGAAGGCGCTTTGGAAGCAATGCTGAAGTCAAACAACCCGTTAAACGCTTCTTCCGTATGCAAAGCCCTGATTTTTTTCTGGAGGGGTTTTTGAAGCTTATCAAGCAGTATGATAAATGCCTCAATGCACTTGGTGCTTATGTGGAAAAATAATTATGTCTTACCTTTAATGTCTCATTCTATGTTTTAGCTTCCAAACATAACTTTGACCCGCAATCGAAAGAAGAAACTTACTTTCCGACTCATCCCCGTATATAAGAATCTAACCCCTAAGAACTATTATACCTATACATTTGAAATTTGATAATTGTGTTTCTTCTTTTTTTTCTGAGTAGAGATCCGATAATAGGTGTCGAAAATAGACTCCCAAGAAGATTTGAAAGGGCGTTATATATATATATATATAGCCATTTTTCCCTATTAGACTTGCAGACTTTAAATTTGGCAAGCATGCTTACTAAGGGCGTTTTTTGTAGAAATCGATTCCCTGGAACTTGCGAGGGGTTACGCGGGCTTTTTAGATAAAAAATGTGGTATTTGAACAATATCTGCAGGTCTAGAATTCTACAGGCATGTGTCTCGTTCATCAGAGATCCGCTTAAAATGAGATTTGAGAAATCAACTTGGAAGGAGAGATATGCTACAGAGGCAAAAATGATAAATCTATTTCTCTTTTAGAAACTTTAGTCTTGTCCTTTATAAATCAAGTTAAGTTGGTGATAATATTATTTTTCAATATAATCAAAAGCTTAATGCTAGAATGTATAATACACAGCGAACCGAATGTGTAAGAACTAGTATAACTATAATACAGAGAAAATCGCGTAACTCGAAACTGAGGGGGACTAAAATATTTTTTCGTGCTAAAGGATATTGCAGAAACATATATTCGGCAAAATTTAGTTTATTAGAGTACATTTGATTTACATAAATATTTACAGATGTATGTAAATTTCATAAAAATCAATAACACAAAAACATTCACAAGAACTTAATGAGATTTAAAACAAAAGTTTCAAGGTTTTTTTTTATTATTATTATTCTGAAATTTTTCTTTTTATAGTCTGTTTTAGCATCTGATTGTCAAAAAATTGTTTTCGCTGTGTAAATATCTTCTCGAATGAGCGTCTAAATAGTTGTGCATGCTTTTCACGATGTTCCTGATTTCGGATGACGGGAGCACAGAAGCTGCATTATTATTTTAATTTTCGTCGTAAGAATCTGCATGAATGATAATTTTCGAGTTTTGAACAAACTTCAAAATGTGTTTATCTGTCTTAATTGGGATTGTATTCGCATTATCATCATCTACTGCAACGAATTCTTAGTAGGATAGTCCTATAATACAGAAACTTTCTCAAGCACCCCTTTTAAGTCTCACCTGCGCAGCTGGTTTTTTCCGTATTTTGTTCATTCCCAGAAGGGAAATATTTTGGTTTTAACCTTTTTCCGTTTCATGTTAAGAGGGGGAAAATGCATGAAAATACATAGTAGTTTGTCTGCACTTCTGTATATTATTTAGTGTTAAACGATATTTCATCTTAAGCGCTTTTGTGTATTTCTTAGTATTCCTTTACAATTAGAAAAAAAAAAACTTAGTGCTTTTTTTAAAGTTACCATAAAAGCCAATGCACTTTAATCATTTTGCATAAGATTATGTGACATATTGAGTTTAAGTAATCTCAAAATCTTATTGTTGCATAGAATCAAGAAAAAAAAACCCACATCATTTGCGAACTATTTTACGAAAAGCTAACCAAATCTGAATATATGGGGACTGTAGTTCTTACGCAGTAGGCATTCCAAAAGAAGTGCACTTTGCAAAATTGAACAATAGAGTAACACTGTACTGAAGCGAGCTGAGTGAAACGATATTTTATAGTAGCTGCGATCAAGATAATTCATTGAATAATGTTGGTTGCATTCCAAGTTCCATTTTTATTTCTTTGCAAATGTATTCTACTGTCTCCTCTTATCATGCGGGAAGGAGCAAATACAAGTACAGTTGCCCTCCTGATACGCTTTAAGAACTGGATTTACATAGGAAATTTTTGGAAGAAAACTTTAAAGTTTTGAAGGATGGAAGGATAAAGAGATTACTAGGATGCTTTTCTTTTCATGTAATGTAGAAACACATTAAATAGCGCGTAAGAAAACAGTACATTTTGGAAATGCATACATATATGGAAGGATGTATAGGAATTATGCGTTTCTCTAAATTATGCATTTCGGTTAAAAGTACTGCAAAGAATAGTAAAGCTTTTGGGTTAAAACGTAAAATTGAACGAAAGGGAGAATAGTGCTTTTTCTATTTTATGTAATAATTCTGAGTCTAAATTTTTTTTTTCGTTGAATCAAAAAAAAATATCTAAAGAACTGAGCATCACATCTCTTTCCTTAGAAATATATGACTGAGAAAAGCATCTTAAGCTAATTTATTTTTAGCTTTAGGTATCCGACTACCCTAAGATCATTATTCTTTTTAAAATGGACAAATATTTTTTTGTGTGATTTCATATTATAGGCCATCTTATTAGCGTTATAAAAATGCTAAGTTTTTTATTTCATTTTCACTAGAACAGAAACTACAAGGGTTTTAGTAAAAGTAGATGCCATAACTTTACACAAGATGTTAAATTTTAAAATGCGTTTTACTCGAAATGTGTTTGTTTTTTTTCAAAAATTTTTATAAAATACTTTACTGAAAATTTTTGTGAATATTCCGTATAGCAGTAGAAGTGTTTTAACTTTCAGATTTATCAATCACTGTTTTATTATAAAATTTACAGTTTTTTATGTGAATATAATCACTGTTTTTTGAGAAATTTCATATAATAACTAAGATAAAGTGCTCTGGATTTTCTAAAATTTAAAATATCTCTTATCCTGAAGGTCATTTCAAAAATGAATAGCAAAGTATTACATCAAAATTGAAGAATTGAGAATTGGTTCAATTACTATTTGTACAGAGCGTGTCCCGTTTATGTAATTTTTTGTCAATTTTTACCCAATTTTTCCCCATTTCAGAAGTAATAAGTTATTTTTCTCTTCTTAATTTTAGCGTTTTTTTTCTTCTTAAAATGTACTAAATAAATCTAAAAAGCACAAAGAAAAAAAAAAGTCTCGATATTTCCATTTTTAAAAAAAAAAAAAAAAACAGCTGTTGCAAATAGTCAGATATCTTAAAGGAAATGAAAATTATTATAACTGGGGAGCAAGTTTTATCTTTTACAAATATCGGTATTGGTACAAAAATTTGGTCCCCGTCAAATTTAAAATCTCCTTTTTTTTTTTTTTTTTTAAATATAATTGTGAGAAAAGAATTGGTTATTATTGTGTTATTCTTTTTCATTTCTTCCGTTATCCCGAATTGAGCTAGTTTTTCGACAGTGTATACTAATATTTCATCTCTCTCTCTCTTTGTTATTCTGCATAAAAATATAGAGAGAGGGGAAAAGCGATTCACACACTCATCCCGAGACCTCCGGAACATTTTGCCCAACAGACTTCAGTTAGGGCAGGCATGTTTCTTCTGTTAAGTAGAACCCGCTAAGAGCAGAGTTTATGGAAATCATTGCCCAAGAATGGGGAAGGAAAGAGAAAGGACGTAACACAAATAAAAATCCCCACTTTTGCACTATTAGTCTTACAGACTTGCAATTAGGTTGGCGTGTTTCTTTTGTGGAGTAGAGATTCGCTAAAAACGGATTTCATAAAAATCGACTTTCAAATGGGAGTGAGGGGAGTTACAGACACAAATTCCCATTTTTGAACTAGTAAACCTGCAAACTTTAAATCAGACAAGTATGTTTCTTTCGTTAATAATACATGAAAATCCATTTCCTTTCCGTTTAAAAAAAAAAGTCGAGGGCTATAATGATATTTTTGAATACAGTCCATATCTTAACGGCATAATTAAGGTATCTTTCAAAATCTTAAGAACATTATATATTCATACAACATTATGAAAACCCCTACAAAGGGGATGAATAATGCCTAGTATTGTGCAATATCATAGTTGTTTTGGATAAATAACTTTAAAGGCGCCAAAAAAAAGAGGAAGAAAAGAACACATCTTTTGATCCTTGTTGAACTGTAACATAAATGTCCCTTTATATTTAAGTTCCTATACTTTAAATTCCAATAAAACATAATGGGAAATCAAATATCAATTCATTATTGTGCAAGAATTATTAATCAGTGACTATTCCTGTGGAATCATGAGTTTGCTTAAATAATATGCAGGGTATTACATATGTGGGCTAATTATAATTCTAATTAAAATAGGTAAGCAATATAGATAAACTATGCAATGCAATCTGTGAATTCCAAGTTATATTTAAATTGCATTGCATATATGCTGTAGTAATTGTGTCTGAAGGGAAATATTAAGGATAGAATACATAGATGTCTATAAAATGTTATTCTGATATTAGGCTTAAGGTATCCGACTACCCTAAAATCATGATTTTTTTCAAAAATTGACAATTTTTTTTATGATTTTATTTTATATGTCATCTTATTAGCTTAATAAAAATACCAGGTCTTTTATTTTCCATTCACTAGAACAAAAACTACAAGTGTTTTGGTAAAAGCAAATGCCTTAACTTTGCACAAGATGTCAAACTTTAAAATGCGTTTTACTCGAAATGTGTTTTTTTCAAAAAACTCAAACTGGGACAGCGATTGCTCAAAAAGTTTTGTAAATAATTTGTTGAAATTTTTTGTGTGTGTTATGTGTAATAGTAGAAGTGTTTTAATTTTCATATTTATCAATCACTGTTTTATTTGAAAATGTACAGTCCTTTATGTAAATATAACCACTGTTTTTTAAAGCAATTTCATATAATCACTAAGATAAAATGCTCTAGTTTTTGTAAAAACAAAATATCTCTTATTCTCAAGGTCATTTCAAACATAATTAACAAAGTAACATATCAAAATTGAAAAATTGAGAATCTGTCCGTAAAATTTTTGTTCAGAGCTTGCTCCGTTTATGTAATTTTTTTGTATATTTTTACCAGTTTTTTCCATTTTAAAAATAATTAAAAAAAATTTCTTTACAATTTTAGGTTTTTTTTTCCCTTTAAAATGTACTAAATAAATCTAAAAATCCCCAAAAAAGTCCTCATATCTCCATTTTTTCGAAAAAAAGTTGTCGCAAGTAGTCGGATACCTTAACCATATATTTCTTCGAAAAACGTCAAAGTTAAAACTTATCCTTACCCCTTAAAACTTACTTTTTCCCTTTTAGTATTGAATTAAGTCGTAAATTAAAAATTGCACCGAACAATAAATCAACAAATAGACAGCTTAATAGATGTAATGGCGAATATACAAGGATCTGGTGAAAAACACGGATCCGGGAAATAATAAACAAATAAAAAATTTTATAGATATTAATTTTCAAAAAAAAAAAGGAAAGACAGGTTTAAAGATAATTAACATGTTTTGTTATTAAGACACTTGAAAAATAGGGCCAAAGAATATTATTTTTCTTCCATCTATCTTTTACGTTATGCAGACGACTAATCTACAATAATTACAGTGTTGAGAAAATCCCACGCTGTTCCTTATTAGGAGATTGACCTATTTGCAAAGAAAACACCAGGGAAGAAAGTAATTGATTTGCTTTTCCTTTCACTCCACAAGAAAGGCGTGTGTAGACAGTGAACTCGATTGGAGAAAGAATTCGGTCACATTTATGAAACTTGTTTCCTTTTTTTTAATAAAAAGTTTCATAGTAGCTTTATTGCAATGCATCTTTGTTTTGAAATTAAAATTACAAAATTATGCGAAAATTACATTTTTTACCACTGTATTCTTATGTCTTCTTTATTTATTTAGGTGAAACAAATTTTATTTTGAGAATTTTTAGATCATTCAGAGAAAATTATAGGGAAATCACAAAAGGGAAAAAAAATGATTTATTTGGGGTCACACATTTACAGTGAATGTGGCAAAATGTTATAAGATATTTAAGACGATTCGTATTAAATTTTGTCTTGCCAATTTCCTGTTTTGAAATTTCTTCGATCAAGAATATGCGACACAAATATAAATTTAATAAAGAATTTAAGAACTAGTATCTGTCATCAAAACACAAGTAACTTAACAGATGCCATGTTGATTTATTTTTAGGGATTTTGTATGTGTGTGTGTGAAAAGATGGATAATTTTTTAATTGCCCTTCGTTTTTTCTCTTTTAGTTTTTATTTTTTTTGGAAATGAATTCTTTTTTTTTCAAATGAACTTTGTAATTTACATTTTGTTTTGTAAACCCCACGGATTTTCAGATGTTTTGTTACTGCATAAGAAAAAAGGGCATTTCATATATATATATATATATCCCCGCTTTAGCTTTTTTTATTTAACGTGATTTGACAAATCATGCGAAATTTACTCTTAAAAAGCTTTCAAATGGAAATCTTCATTAATAGTTTTATTATGGTTTCAGATGATATTTTTAGTTTCATTGCAATACTTTTTTTTCAAGTCTAAGCGTTTTTGAAAACTTTTGAATCGATTTTTTAATGATGTCTTGACTTTGAATAGTTTGTGGAGGATTTTCAGGATTTACCTTGCTTGATCCGGGAGAGGTTGTGAAAGGCACAGAGTTTATATATATATATATATCCCAGACACACGAAATCTGTAATTCTGGGAAAACTTTTGGTTTGTTACCAATGACCTAGTCAGTATCCTCCTGTATGACAGTCTTCATGGAAACTAAAATGCATTTGTCATAAGCCTCCCTCTTTTTTGGGAGTGACAAACGATATTTATAATCTTATGGTACTTAGGGTGACTGAGTTTCCCCACGCGAAAACTTTGGTTCCTAAATATTTGTTATGAACAGGCTACAATTTTTCCGCCTGGAAACAACATAATAGTTTTGATTGCTGTGTTAAACGACTCATTATATGGTTTATAAATTTAAATGAACGCAATATGAAAAAAATGAACATCTGTAATTTGTATTGCGTGAAATTGAAACTTCGGAAAAAGAAATTCAGCAAACAAGGGAGGAACTTGACGAAATAATGGAAATTAATCATGATAACGAAAGTATATTTGAGAAACGTTGATGAACATGAAACTTTTGAGTCGAAAAAAGATATTCAAATGCCACCTAAAGAATGACATCAAAAGAGATATGAAGTCACAAGTATACCACATGGCACACTGCATCCAGTCAAAAAGAAACATGCAAGAACATTTTTAACATGCTATTTGTCGATTATCTAATGGCAATAAACAACAAAACCTTGAATAAAATATTACAGCTTTGCCTGTAAATATAATTCCTGTAAAGTTAGCAAAAAGTGTCTGGGATCTGTTTCCTTTAATAAAGTCCAGCACATTTGAAACATTTTAAATCAGTTTCATTCGATTTTTTCTCACGTTATCAAAGGAAAATTGAGTGCTTAAAGTAAGTAAATAAACTTAAACTATTCACTTAAATTTTGATTCTTATCGTGTACAATAAAAACTATTACATAAAAAACAAAAAAACTATATATTACATACAAAAATTTCTGTTGTGACTCCATCACTCTGTAGTGCAACTAACGTTCGAGTGTGCGAATTCTCCGGGTTAAAAATATGAGTAATAGTTTTTCTCTTCAATAGTTCAATATTTTCTTTTAATACTATAACAATGGTGTTTACAGCGTTTTACAGTTTTTGACTGTGGAAACATTTTCACGGGACATGTATCTATAACGGCCACAACAATATGCAAATCAAGGGAGCATTTAAAAAATAATAATACAAGCTATGTTTTGGCTTCTAGTTAAAGAAAAAGCAGACGTCACTCACAACTTTTTGTCACAAATCTCTAGGGAAAAAACCCAAAGCAAAGTAAAAATAGTATATCTGAAGTCCGATGTTCAAATGACTTATGTACTATTGACGTACATCAACGAATCTACCAACCATTATAGTTTTAAGAATAAAAATACTTGGTAAAAAGTTTTCTATGACATGTTATCCTTTGAAATATAATGGGGAATTTTTCTAGTAAATTTTTCTATGTGAAAGGCGACTTATGTTCAATGTACTGGAATCGAAGAAATAACTAGAAACATAATCTTTTGTGATCGCATTTCGAAATAATAAGTTTGAAGAATTTATGAAAGAAAGAATTTGACGAAAGGTATAAAGCACATGCTACAACTTGAGAGGGAACTCGTATCTGTATTATAATAGGAATTTATTCCACCGTTATCTCTCTTTTTGTTGCTGTTTACTGCTAAAAGAGAAAATCAATGTCTTTTATATATAAATATGATATACTACGCGCCATTTTTTCTGGTGTTGTAGCCTGGAAAAAAAAATATTCTATTACGTGATAACAGTTATTCTGCCTTGAGGTTGGTGAAGTAAGCATTAAATAAAAAAAAAATGATCAAAAGTCCATTTGTAAAATAAAATAGTTGTATAAAAATTCGATCAGAGAAAATAAATAGAAAGAGAAAACTTGTGATAAAACTTATATCTGTCTACGCATATGAATTTGGTTTATTTTTGCCTTTACATTCTTTTGTGCATATATTGTTCTTTGTTATAAATTCGGCTTAAAAAGGAGTTCTATTTGGAACTATATTCTTTGTTAAGTATTAAATGTTATACAACATGATTAAAACAATTTTCGATTTCTAAATGTTCTTAAAAAAGTACCCCTGGCCAGAAAGTCTTCAAATTTAAAATCAAAATACTTGAAAAGTGGGGAAACGGCATGTCACAAGGAAACCGTTTTCAAAATGTATCCATATATGACACTGTAAGCGGCATATTCGGCAAATTAAAAGTGGTATGACATTTAAGCGTAATGGGCTTTTCACACTAACAGTGCCACTACTGTTGAATGACTTGGAATTCATTTTTTCTGTCATAAAAACCTAAATAATCATGCATATTAAACAGTACAGTTAGTTCAGTGTGTAACTCATGCCGAAGACTACGTAATCCAATTCAATGTGTCACTTTTAGCAGAATCCATTTTCGTTAAACCACTTACGAAGCATTTACTGAACGCTTTGGAACTTTTTTTCTGTCAAATGTTTTCCTCTTTTTCAAATATGTTCAGTTGAAATTTGAAGTTAATTCGATCATTAGTTCCTTCTTTACAGCATTTTGAAAGAGGGACTTTAATTATAATCACCCTGTACAAAGAACTGTCTCTTCGTGTCTCAAAAAATTTATACTATTGTTCTATATTGTACTATATTTATGATGTAAGTTTTGTTACTATAAAAAAAACAAAGACTTTAAATATAGAAATCCATATAACCGTGATGTTATTTTAAACAACACTGTCTTATCTGTTTGCCTTAGATGACTATGCAAAATTAATGAAATAAGAATATTTTTTGTTTACTTTGGACGATCAATTAATAAAACAAATGCAAACTTTTTGTGTTCAGAAATAAGGTTCATTGTTTTCTTTTCTTTTTTTTTTAATTATATGAACAATCAGAGAAAAATTTGTTTTATAAATTTAATGGATTTATGCTTATAATATATGTTAACAGTAAAGAGTAATGGAAATAAGTACTTCAATTAAAACTTTTCAAATGACTAAGAAATTGTAAAAATGTATACATTTATATAGAATGTACGTGTGTTTTATGTTGCAACTATTTGAATAAAAAGGATACAAATAGATATAAAGATTACATTCACATAAAATTTAGCGAGAGTTTCCGTTTGACAGTAATGGGTTTCCCGCTGTAATTGGCTTTTCAGGAAATGGGTAATTATTGTTTCTACATTATGATCCAACAATATGTGAACTCTTCAACAAAGTAGCCCTCTGGGGAGTCATCTTTAGATATCAATGTATTCTACTTCACATAAAATATGTAATAAGACGTGAAGCGAACAGAGTGAGTGGACTCGAATAACTGATTAGTTACCTTTTATATTACAGAATGTCGAGTGAAAGTTTTAGAACTTTTTGTTACCATTTACGTGTATTTAAGTATATAATAATGATTTTAATGGTTTCTTTTTAATGTTAACCACATAAAAGAATAATTGCAATGTTTTTATCTGAATAGAAATCAAATAAAAATACGAAATATAATATTCGAAAAATGAATTAGAAATAAATATATAAAATAAGATTAACTTTGGTAATTTTAAAAAATTGATTACAAGAGGGAGTTTAGCTCGGAACCTTAAAAAATAACAACTCCAATGGCTTGTATTTAAAATATTGTTACGTAGATAGGGGCTCGAGGATTTTATGCAAATCAGTCACAAAAAGCAAGTCAGTTATTTAGGATTGATAGAAATTTACTGTCGAAAAACAATCCTTGAAATACAGGTTACACAGCGAAATTCGCAGAATAAATCTCAGAAGGTCTTCACACTTTCAACAACACTCAGATACAACTATCAATGTCTAAAATACACGTATGTAAAAGATTATTCCCAAGCACTCGCTCTTTCTACCCAACAGCCGAAGTAATCACTAATCGTTGGTAGACTCTTCAACGGTGAAGGCAAGACTACTAATCGCTAGTCAAAACAATACTAAATCAGTTTTGGCGAGGTACTTGCTATTTATAGGTCTCACGGATTCTTCTAAAAAAATCCGCTTCTGTCATAGATCGAGATATTAATATATTTATCCACTAATTTCCAGAAAAATCCATAGGTTCGGGAGCTCACTAAAAGTGGTCGCCAATTCACCGAATTGGTAGCCAAAGTCACCAACTTGGCTCTATCGTCAAGATTTTGCCAAGTTTCCAATGAATCGCCCTTATAATATATTCGTAACAATTTTATATAATAAAGATTATTTGCGATAAATAAATTAATTTTCTCTAATTACATCATTATAAAACAAATTAATTTAATAAAATATTGTGTCTACTTTTGGTGTAAATATATAAAATATTCATGTCACATGCTTAAAATTAATTAACTTGCAATTAAGTACATCACTGCAAAATTTAATTTTTAAATGAATTTCTAAAATATGATATTGTTGAAAGATTCGTTTCTAGAATAAGCTATTAACTTATTAAAATACTGAATACTTCGGGACTTTAAAATGTAAGATGCGTAAAAACATAAAAAAATAGATCTGACTCTTTAATACACGTTTGAATTATTTTTAAGTTATTATAACTAATTATTATTATGAAATAATTTATGAAAATTAGATGAAGTGAGATTAAAATACCCACACACACGCACACAAATCAGTGAGGAAAGTTATTCTATCCAAAAATTTTGGAAGAAACAATAATGAGCTTTAATCACATACACTTGATGGAAAATGCAGCCTGAAAATTAATCAGTTAAATATCATACAGATCATGAAAATTTGTGAGACCTCCAAAAAATTAGTTCCATTTTTCAAGTCTATGTGATTAAATTTCGAATTGATTTTTCATGTATTGATACGTTTCAAAGTTAGAGCAATAAATAATAGGTTTTCGTAACGTAAATTTGTAAAAAGGCAATGTAAATTCATAGAACATTCGTTCTTAGTTTTAAATATTTAAATAAAAATATTTCAATGCATTCAGAAAAGGGAAAAATAAAGATATCTTCTATTTATTTTCAGGAGGCATTAATGAAATAACACGATTGAAAATAATATATATATTAAGAGTACTTGTAAAAGAATACATGAAATATTTTTTTCTGAAAATGTTACCCTTTAATCATAATTTAATATGTTTTAGTAAATTGATGTTATCCCTTATGCATGTTAACTCATGTTGGAAATTATCAGTGTGCTAAACATCAAATAAATACATTCAAAAATTTCATTGCCTAATTAAATGCAGACAAATTAATTCAGACAGAACTATTTAAAATTCAAATCTTATATGATATAAAAAAACTTTAAAAATATTACTAGTTTATAGTACAAGTAAAAGTGTAAGCTTTAAAATTCTTATTAGAAATTCCTAAAAAAGAAAAAGGCATAATAATACATAAATAAATAGAAAGTAAGATAGTAAGTATATATATTTTTTAATTTAACTGTATATAGCCTTATATAACGGAATACCGTTTAATTTATTCTATTTATTTCAAAGATCAGCTAAAAGAACATGAACATTTTTGTTATGTATAGAAAATAAAATATTTTCTTTATGTGCAATTTGTTATATTTTTTAATAAAATAATGCAGAAGCAAGCTGTTTTTTCTTGTACATTTTTGAAAATGAAATAGTATTATTATTTGTTTGTCTCGAATAACTATATTTGCAATGGTTTCTTTGAGTACTAAAACGTTATTTTTATCCAAAAAATCTTGTTTTGAAAGATACACACATGTAAGGAAAAAATAAAATAATTTAATTAAGTTTTCAGTCTGATTAAATGCTGTCAACACGTTTTCTGCATTCACAAATACCATTAAAAAGCCGTGTCTTAAGTAAAGAATAAAGAAAAAAAAAAAAGAAAAATATATATCAGAAGGAAATTTTACGAGTCTCAGAAGTTTTTGCGTCTGCACACACACACACATTGCATTTTAAGATTATTTCCCTTAAAATTCTCATTTCTATTTTTGTATTATTTATATATAAAAAAAGAAGTTGAATAATAGTAATAATGCATTTCTGTTTCTGTTTTGATTACAAAATTATTCTAAATTTAATTAAATATTTTTGAGAAAAAATTTTAGAAATTAGATTTAATCTCAAAGAAATAAATTCATGATTTCAAAGCTATATATTTATATATATTGTTGGGATGTAAAACTAAAGTTTAAAAAATAAGTTACTCTATTTTACAATTAATATAAATTTGAATAAATTATAGAAATTGTTTATAATACATTGTATTATAAAAAAAAATATATTTTTAAATAGTATTTGATAAGGTTTTTTATATATGGGATTAATTAATATATTTTTCGATTAAACAAAAAATGCATAAATCTTTAAATTGAGTATATAACGATTTATAATAAATTATCTAACTTCAAAACTATTCAATTTCCTTTATTTTACTGAAAAATACATTTCAGTAAAAATAAAAGAATAGCTGGAGTTACATCGCATCTGATCAGAACACTCAGTAGGTGTCTATAAGAAGCGATTCTCAATCTAATGGTCAAAATTTCTGTTGCATTGCGATTTAGGATACCTTTCAACGACTGAAAAAATGCCTCGCCGCAAGATTCGAGTTCATTACGAGCAACTCTCAGAGTTTGAAAGAGGTTATATCATTGAATTAAATTAAGCAGTTTGGGGAAATCGGAGAAATCTCGTCATATGAGTCGAAGTGATGTGGCCATTAAAAGATACTGGCAAGAATGGGTAGACAATGGCGTCATGATGGTAGCGGTCGACTTAGGGCCACACCATATTGGGAGGACAGATTGATTATCAAACGAGCTGTCACAGCAACAGATTCCCCTTATCAACCACCAGACGTGTGACCCGCACACAAGAGTCCACTATGACCATTCACAGATGGCTGGTAGAGCAAAATTTAAGCTCGTACTAACTGCTACGCCACCTACCACTCATGCCTGCACTCTGTTGAGGCAGATTACAGGAGTGATTGGCTCTATGAGTCTGGAATCATGTTGACTGGGAATGTATAGCGTTTCGCAACGAATCCCGCTTCCAACCGTGTCATGACGATCATCGAAGACGTATCTTTAGACGCCCAGGGTAGCATGCTGATCCTGTTTTCATAGTTGCACACCATACAGTCCCTCGAACAGGAGTTATGGTCTGGGATTCCATTTTTTTTTGACATCCGGACTCTTTTGGTCGTCATTAGAGGCACACTAACAGCACGTTGATACGTCGACGACATTCTGAGAACTGTTTTGCTACCGTTCCTTTTACAGTACCTTAGCCTTATTTTTCAGCAAATTAATGCCAGACCACATACGGCATGTGTTGCTATGAACTATTTTACAGCTTGTCAAGCATTTCCTTGACCAGTCAGATCTCTCTCCAATCGAACATGTCTGGGATATGATGGGAAGGCAACTGCATCTACCAGGGAATGTTGATGACCTGACCCGACAATTGGAACAAATTTGGCAAGAAATAATACCGCAGGAGACCATCAGGGTGTGTTAACTCTCTTTGCCACTTCATGTGGCAGCTTACATCCAGGCTAGAGGTGGGTGAACTCCTTACTGAGCTCGTTACTTTGTAACTATGTAACTCTGAAATAAATCATTCTATTTTTCTGAATTTTTAATCATTTTCTATTCTGAAACTTTCTACTCACCAATTTTTGTCTCTATCGGCCAACTCGTTCTTGGTAAGTCGTTTTTTTTGTTATAGAGTTTAGTATCTAATTTTTGATGATTACTTCAATTGAATATTTGAACGAAATTAAAATTTCCAGTTGTACAAAAAACCCAACACAATAATAAAATATATATTGTGTATCAAGTGGAACACAAACTAGATTATCATTTGTGGAAAGCTTTTTAAATATATTTTAATAACTATTCAATTCGATTGGGAAACAAAATCCTCGTAATGCAAATTTTCTTTAATCATTCAAACTATGATTTCTAATTACATTCGATTGATTTGAAAAGGAAATGGGATAATGACAAACGAAGAATGGATCGAATGAAATTATTCCCTCAAAATGAGTTTTCCCCTGAAAAATTCTTTTGGAAAGCTAATGAGGTGGAATTGTGTCAAAGCGCATTCATGAGATATTTGAAATACTTTTACAGTCTCTTATTTCACCGCAAACGAGATATTTGGCATCACTCTAAACTTAGCAGAATGTAAAATGAGAAGCTGAATAAATAAATAAAACCAGTTTGATTTTTTTTTAAATTCTTTTCTATGGAGAATTTTTGGCCAAGATATATATATTTTTAAAAAAGGTTGTTCATTTAACCCGCGGTCACTCGCACCTGTTTTTGCTACCGTCATTACTCGCGGGGTGTAGAGAACACCCTAAACTTTTAACACGCGTAGTTATTTATGAAAATAAAATTAAGTCATTATGTTACATATTTCTAAATTACAAGATATTTTTTTGTATTATACAAATAAAATTATTAAATTTATTGCATACAAATGAGGCTAACATTAATTTAAACTAAACATACAAAATTTTCATTTTAAAACACATAATTTTATATTTTTTCCTAAACCAGTAAAACGTATATACCAGTAATAAATATACTTTATAATTGAGATAATAATAGTAGAAAGTAGAAAAATAATATTTTAATCATTTTCCAAATATTCAGAGAAGATTGTATACATATGCTCAACTTCTCGTGGGAGTTCACAGCCCCCAGATAAACTTTTGAAGGTCATTACACTCCAATCATTCGAGAAAGAGGAATTGCATCAGGTCTGAAGGTTCAATGACCTAAAATGTGCAGCTACAGAAAAAATCGTGGCTCTGCGCATTCTTTTTAGAATAATGGGAGGATTTTCTTGTTGTTGGGGTGTACAGAACACCCCGCGCGAGTGATCGCGGGTTAAGCTAAAAGGAAATTTTTATATATAATAAGAAAATACATATCAAATTATATTCCCCTTATTATTTAAAATTACAAAATATATTTAAAAATTAGCTTGATTTTTTATAATAATATGTTTGTCTCATTTATGATTTTAACTGTTATATTGATACGAGATTTGTGTAGTTAGTGTTTAAGTTTATCTTAAAATAGTATAAATAGCTTAAATCTGCATCTTAATATTAATTTTTGTTGTATTTATTTATGATAAACAATGCCGTCTCACAAATTATAATGGCGTGTAAATGGGAAATTTTGGCAAAATATTGGGTAAACAGCCAAGTTGGCATAATTTTCATGACTTACTTGACAATCAATTTTGGTGACTTGGCGACCGTCTGGAGGCTTCTCAAAATTTCTGGAGGTCCATGACGTCATGATCTATGATACATGAGCTTTTGTACAAGTTTTACTGCTGTTTACCCTGTATTTTAAGGACTGTTTTCGTTAGTAAATTTCATCGTTCTTGAAGACCTGTTTTGTTCTTTGGAACTGACATAGAAAACGATATGTGAACCCCAAACAGTGGAACAATATCATTAAATAAAGTATATAAGCAATAGTTTAATAGAAATATGTGATCTGCTTTACATGAAATTAAAAACAAATATGATTTAGTAAAGCATAAGAATTCTCTTGTCTGATCACAGTAGACTGATAATCATAGAACATGCAGAAAACGTTCAGATTAAAATATTATCTCAAAGTTAAATTTAGCCTCTTAAAAATAATAATAGGATCCGATAAATCTCTAAAAAAGACATAAAGTTAGTTATAATTATATAATTAATATATCTCACACATTCACAATAAAATTTCACATAATATTATTTTTAAATATAACAGGTTTTCTTATTTACGCCTGCATTTGCGTTTCGTTATTTTTGATTTTTATTACAACAACATCAATTGCTTAATTATTTAATATATAATATACTTCTACTATTATTATTAAGATAAGTATGAAATGTAATTGACTAGCCTAAATACGTTATTATTCAGTTGCCTGAGATTATAAAATATAGATTGTATATTACTTTAACACACAATATGTAAAATAATTTATTATTATTTTATGAAATATTTTGTTCAACTATTGGTGTCTTCTGAAGTATAATAACATTCAAATAATGCGTAATATTAACAAGAAATGCACGCGCATATAAGCATTTCTCAAAACTCATACAAAACTCTGACAAAAGTAACGTATAAAAAATTGCATTCAGTAGAACTGAAAAGTAAATGTTTAGTCCCTTAACTGCCACTGGCGTATACATACGCCATGCTCAACCGGTGCGTTAAATGTCCCTGACGTATATATACGTCATTCTGAAATACGATCCTATCCTTTGAGATGCTATCAGTAAAATTATTCTGAAGGCTTTGGAATACAAAATAATAACAGTGACAATATTTTCTAAGAATATACTTATTTTTTGAGGAAAAAAAAAATTACTTTTTTATATCTTTTCTTTTCCCTCCAATACATGGCGTACGCGTGCCTATGTGAAAAATGGTGGCATTGCGGAGCAAATCGTGCAACTTTTAATCGGTAGTTAATGGGTTAAAACAAATACATTTTACAAAAAAAAAATTTAAAGTAGAAGTATATGACGAAGATGTATGATGTATCTTACGCGTGCTCAAGTACACATGCCCAAATTTCTAAATTATTTTTTTTAAAAAAATTAAACTAGATTTTTTTGTACAAAAATTGGATGATTTATACGCAACGTTCATATTTTTTCCTTAAATAAATTTTTCAAAAACATTTTTCAAATCAAAGTACAACCCATTTTATAACAGAAACAAGGAAACTAAAAAATATAATCGTGATGTAGTTTATTTCATTTGGCATAGCTCTTTCTCAAAAACAAAGAAACTTAAATTTTCATATTTCAAACATTTTATTAAATAGAGCATTTAATTTTCAAGTACTGTATAAAGTTCTTTCGTATTTAATGTACATAAAGTGTCACGGGTATTGAAGGGCTTATATAAATGATCTAAAGCCATCTTGAAAAGAATATCGTTCCTTTGGTTTCCTTATCAAAATATCGTATAGTAAGAAAAATTATTACTAGGCTTCATAAACAGAACACTATCTCCATACTATACGTGGGAATTGTCTGCATGAAGAACATAAATTCATTTACCTATCTCCAGTCCAATCTAATCCTGGTGGTATTTATGTTTGTGTCTGAATTTGCTATGATGGCGGAAACATATCCACTTTGCAAGGAAGTTGAAGCGACTTTCATCTATCTTGCTTTCGGATGCTACTAGCAACGTCATAAATCTCTTGTGAAAGATCAAACATCAGCTTGCTTCCCAACTATCACGTGTCAACTATCAACTATCATTTCCTTGGTTACGAACTGTATGTCATTTCTGTTGCTACCGTGTTCGGTCTGGTAAGCATGTTATCTAACAGTATTTGTGATGATTTAGTTTGGTGAATTATTTCTGCACTGTTTACTCTTCACAACACGGACGATGCGCATTTTTCAAATAGACGTATATAAACGGCTTGCTGTCAGTTTAGAACATATAAGTATTATGAATAGTAAAATGCTAATCATTTACAAATAGAACTGCCGAAAATATTTTAGAGAAAAATATGTGCGAAATATTTGAAAAATATTATGCAAGCGAAATTTTAAATAAGATTTATCGAAATATATTTTAGCTTTAAAAATTTTAAATTTCATTCTTAGAAATAAAATTCTCAATATATAGGTCTGTTTGCTATTGTAATTTTTGAAATTATTTATATTATTGGAAAAAAGTATTGAAGCTTTCTGACAATACTAAGCATTTTTATATCTGATTCCGATTAAGCCTTCCTTAAATCAATATCTCTTTATTTAAACAACGTTAACTAGAGTTATTGACAATAAGTCTTGTTGTCCCGAAGAACAGCAACAAACAAAAAGCTATTTTCAATAATCTTTATTTCTCCCCCCCTCCATAAGTTCGATTTGCGAATATTACCTGGAAAGAGAAAGAAACGTCTCTCTTACAGTGTTTCAACTCACTTGTGTTTCCGATATAAACATTGTATTATGTAACTTCACTGAATTTAAATATATATGTACCCACACTCATGTACGCACGCTCACACACAAAAATAAACACGCACGCATATATATATATGTGTGTGTGAGTGTGTGTTTATGTGCTTCAAAGTAATCATTTTGCATTGTTATAATTAGGAAGAAAAAATATATATATTTGTTTCTTAACTATTTGTTTCAATGTAGACGGACATTTTCTATACAAGCAGCATTTTTTTACCCCTTAATGCGCGATATTCAGTTAATTCCATTGCACTAAATTGGTCAAACTATAAATAACCGACAAATCAAGCAGAGTCATATTTTATGCTTCAGTAATTTCCACACTTATAAATAAGCTATTGTAGTATGCAATTGTGAGACTGACTGTGATTCGTTGTCGTGATTTCATAAATTTAGATAACGTTTATAGTAAATTTATAGATAAATATATTATCAAAAATAATTTTTTAATTTGCTAGACATCAGCATTTGAAACGCATATGTGTTTTGTATAAAAGAATTTAAAATTCAAGGAGCAAATTTCTAGAAAGACTTATACAAAGTTATACAAAGTCGGATGGACCAAAATCTTCTGAAATTCTATGACTAACAGAACTAATTTCCAAGGTTTTGTGCTCCAACATAAAGAAATGAAAAATGTTCCCACAAGATACTGCACTTTATGTTGCGCTGATAGGGATAGCAAAGGAAAAGAAAAAAAAAGACGTGTAATAATTGCTGTGTATGGAAATGTCTTGCACCTTGTTTCCAAATGTATCACACAAAAAGAAAATGCTGAAAATGTTTTTTTAATTAAAGCTATTATTATAATTATTTCAGTTGAAAAAGTATAAATAAATATTTTTTTTCTGATAAAAATATGCTTTTACGAAGCAGAAATTCGAAAAGAAAGATAGCAAATTCAATGTAAATGCAATATTGCAATATTCAGTTCTTTTTTTTTTGCAATGTGGATTAAAATCCAAAACTAAAATTAACATTTTGATTGATTTTGCATTTTTTAAAATTTTTGGTCAATACAAGATTTTATGTAAAATAAGTTTTCTTGAATAATAATAATAAAAAAGTTGACTTTTTCCTGGTTTTTTTCAAAACAAGTGGATGTTAAGGGGTTAGTAATAATTATCATAATCATAATAAGTATTTTTTTTTCTACACTGAATATGTTTGAAATAATCGATAAATATTTTATGTATCATATAATATATTCATCGTAATTTCTACACAGATTTTTTATTTAATATATAAGTTAACACAAAAAACTAAATATTGATTAGATAAAACTCGATAATTTTTAATGATATTGTATATGTTATAAGAGTGGATAATGCATTTTATGGAATTATACTTAAACAGTTTGGTTTATTTTAAATCTAAAAAAAAGGGGAAGGATGAAAGTTATTTCAAAACTATTTTACTCGAAATAAAACGTATTATAAAATTTTTAAATATTGATTATGATATTCATAACTAATACATGTACTTATACGGAATTGAATTATAAAGATAATTTTTTTATTATTAAGTATTTATAAATATTGTGAAAACCGTTTAACACGAAACTGAGGAACAGAAATATTTTTTCGTGTGTTAGAGTATATTGAAAAAAAAAAATCGTATATTTAACTAAATTAAGTTTATTAGAGGACATTTTATTTTTATAGTTATGTAATGAAATATAGTTATTTAATGAAAATAAATGGAACAAAAACACTCACATAATGAAATTTAATGCAAAATGTTCAAAGTTTTGTGAAAAAAAAAGCATTTATTGAGTTTTTGGAAAATTATCTGATATTTTTATATTAACCGCTTTCATAGCTTCAAATGGTCAACTAACTGCTTTCTGTCTACCATTTTGTTATCCATTTCACCATTGGAATGTGCGTTTAAATAACTACGAATACTTTTCTGGATGTTCCTCATTTCGGATTATGCGGCATCAAAAGCTGCATTATTCGTTTCTTTTTTGTCCAAAGATGCATCAATGATATTTTTTGAGCTTTGAACAAACTCCAAAATGTCTTTGTTTACCATAATTGGGACTATATATACATTATCGTCATCTACTGGAGCTAATTTTTCAGATGATGAACCTGCGCGGCTGGTGTTTTCCGTATTTTGTTCATCTTCATAAAAGAAATCTCTTTGTGTTAAGCGATTTTCATTTCGTGTTAGGAGAAAAAAAAGAAAATGCATAGTTGTTTGTCTGGACCGTTATTCTATTTCTTGTTAACCATTATTTAGTCTTAAGCGTTTTTGCATTAAACGTATTTCACTGTATCTGTGTGAAATTAATTTTTTATGAAAGATGCATAAAAACTATAATTATTTTCGATACATAATATAATTTTTAAACAAATATACAAATAAATGTAATTGTATATGATTCTAGAATTTAATAATCGTATTCTTTCTGTGTTGGGTCTACCTAGACAGAAGATATGTGTCTTTAATCATTCTAAGACACAATTAATCATTCTTTACTTTCACTTTTGACGCTGACATGACATTAAAAGTAACGATTTTTCTTCTTGTTTCCTGGAAATATGAATATATTTGCTTAGAGGTAGAGTTAATGTAAATAAAAACCTATGTACATGTATCAATTTATTTTTTGAGTTTTTAACGTAGAATAAACACACATATGTTGGCAAAATACCAAAATATGAACCATACGGTATTCTTTTAACCATATAAATATCATTATAATCAGAATAAGTCGAAATTTATTTTATAGAAGAGAAAAAGTAGCTTTATAATTCTTAAGGTTGCTTGCTTTAACCCATTTTTTTTGTTTTTTTTTTTAATATATCTGACGAAACATTATCAATAAAATCCACTTCTATAGCAACATTTATCAAAGCTGCACATTTTAAGTAATTGGAATGCATCACCCATCGGTTGTATGAACATAAAGTTAGCTTTTAACTCTTAGATAAAAAAAAAATACGCATATCAAATCCGTCAAGAAACATATCGGTACAAACAAATAGATGAAGAAAATACCTTCAGAAGTAAAAAAAAAAGTAGTTTTAAAATAAAAATTTTAAAATATGAATGTATTTTAGTCTTATTTCCTAAAGTTTCAGAACTTTCTGGTAAAAACATATCTTCAATCCCGAGCCTCAAATGCAACTGTACTTTCGTTGTACCTTATTATTGTTCTGAGATACAAGAAGCTATATTTTAACATATAAAAACGATCAGCAAATAAATAAGCATGTAATGTATATGAGGATGATAAATATGTATTTTATCACTTCCTTTTCAAACTTAAATCAGTATTCACAATAAACGTTTAAGAGACTGTAAATGCACTTTTTACTTTTTTTTTTTTTAACAAAATGATTGTTTTATTTATTGTGTATGCTGTTTGAGTAAAAGAATTTCATTCTGAATAATTACGATTATTGCTAAGTGTAAATAACCGTAACGACATCAAAGAATCTTCTTGCGCACCAGCAATTCATTTCAAATTTTCTAAAGAATATCCGTTCTCTTTTATGTTTCTGTCAAAGTTTGTTGAGCTCTCGTTATTTGTCGTGATGTAATGTTACAGAAAGTACTGACGTTTCGTCATTAGTTTTGTTAAAGTACTGTTGACCATGTTTTTTTGACAAAAGGTAATGTTATATCATTCCTTTTTTAGAGATTTGCTTCGAATACGTTCAAAACTATTCCCATACATTAAAATAAATTGAGTGGAAAAAATGTTTTTGTACGTAAATAACGGTCAAAAGTGGAAAGGACTGTATAAAAAATAAATAAAATTTTCTGTAGGAGAAATTTCTTAGAAATATATCAAGTAACCACAAATAATATGTACCAATAGTTTTTTTTAAAATGCATAATGGTAGATATTCTTAGTAGTGTTCTTAGGTATCCTGCAAAATTATAAATTGTCAAAAAAATATTCTAAAAAACGAATATTATAATTATCTAAATTCTTGTTATGAGCATTCAGAATAAATATATACAAAAGGTTATTTATTAATAATTTAAATACACTATAAACATTTAATAAATTTTAATTATACTAATATTGACACCAGATATTTAAATTATGATTTATTGATAATTTAAATATACAGCCTAAATTAAATAAATCATAAGCTATACAGTTATCTTGTGCTGATTGCGCCACATTAATTTAATCATTTTCCATATAAAAGAGGAAATAATTTATTGTAATACCAATCTTAATGTCGATTCGTATTTAATAGATATTTACACATGAGCAAAACAATTCATGTATATATAAGATTTGACTCAATAATTACTTATTTTTTCAAAATTAAAAAAAAATTATACAATTATTCATAAAACTTCAACGTTATTCAATCCCCTCAGCTACTAGAAATAAATTTATATTGCAAAAGTATTGTTGCCAAATATTTCTAATATAGTTAGTATTAAAATTTCTAAGCATGAAGCATTTATATATCTTGATATGAAGGAAAAAATATTATAAGCACAAAAGTTCCGAAGTGAGAAATTGCTATAACCAAAATGTTATATTTGAAAGTTTAAGTTGGTTCTCGTGATTCAAATGGTTTTAGGTTCTGAAAAAATCAAGATATTTATTATTATTAGATGCACATCGTTATTTTGTGTCATTTGTTACATAGAAATTTCTTTTTTTAGCGAATACACATTTTGATAACAGTTTCTCGTACAGAGAATTATTCTGAACTCTCTCTCCCGCATTTAGTAACTCGACAAAAACCGTATGCAGTAAACTGTATAACATGAAACCGAGGGGGATTGAAATATTTTTTCGTATGAAAACAATTTCGTGTTAACTAATATTGCAAAAAAAAAAAAAAAAAAAAAAAACATGTATTCAACAAAATTAAGTTTATTTGATTTTATTTTACTTATACAGATGTGTATATATGCATTTATTTAATAAAATTCAATGAAACAAAAATATTCACAAGATCTTAATAGAGTTTAATGCCAAATTTTCCCATGTTTTGAAATAAAAAACACACATTTAGTGAGTTTTGAAAAATAATTTGATATTTTTCTTTGTATTGTCTTTTTTAGCATCAAATTGTTCGGTGTCGTCCATTTTTTTATTCATTTCGTCATTGGAATGTGCGTTTAAATAACTGCGCATACTTTTCTTGATGTTCCTCATTTCGGATGACGCTGCACGATTTATTTCATTTTAGTCGCCGGAATCTGCATCAATTACAATTTTTGAGCTTTGGACAAACTTTAAAATATCTTTGTCTGCCATAATTGTGGCTGTGACGATCCTCTGCAACGAATTTGATCGATAATACATTAATACACTCCAATCCGGCAAGTATTTTCTGTATTTTGTTCATTCCCAGAAGAGAAATCTTTTCGTGTTAAGCGATTTTCCTTTCGTGTTAAGAAAAAAAAATCATTAAAATAATTAATAGTTTGTCGGGACCGCTGTTATACATTATTTCGTGTTAACAGATATTTTGTCTTCAGAGTTTTCGCTTTAAACGTATTTCACTGTACTTTGCTATAAGTTTTTATTATTTAAGCCTTCTGATTATTAATACGTTTTATGCAGTCATAAAAAAGTATTAAAATTATTTTTAGCTACATAAGAAAAAAAAATTATTACTTAACATATTACTACCATTCCAATAATTTATATAAAAATAGTCTACTATCCGAAATTTTTTTTTTTTTTTTTTATTTATAGTTCTTCTAAAACTACAAAATATTTTCTTTTAAGAAGTTCTATGTATTTTTTTCACTTTTAACTATCTTCTTAGTTTGATACAATCTAGAGTTTCTTTTTTTTTTTATGAAAAATTATGCTATAAAATATTTCCACAAAAATGAATTATAAATTACTAAATAAATGGAAAATATCAGAATTTCTGCTAGGGCTAATATTTTTAGGGAATTGCATTGAAACAAGTGTTCTGGTTTTGGGTGTGTGAAGGAAGCCATATTGATTTCGGCATCAGCAGGAGTAATTGTCCGAGCATTAAAAGGAGTGAAAGAACCATTCCCCTTGACAGGACACTCCCCCTTTTCGCTTTCCCTCAAGGATTCTAAGGACCTTAATTAAGTTTATCGCCCCCTGAGGGAAACCAAGAGATGAAATACATTTCTCTCTCTACACTCGTAGCAATATTTCATTTTATGGGAGGCTGTAGATACTTTGTTTATTTTTGTCGTGGCTTTCTTTAAAAAATATTTAGGGTTGATATACATAAATGTTATTGGTGTTGAAATTTATATGTATTTAATTGGCTTAGGTAAAAGAATTATTTTATTTGATTCATTTACTTACAAGGTTTAATTAATTATTGGCAAGAACTTTTATCTGGTTTCATTCAGTTAAAGATAATGTCTAAACTCGATTTGTTTCACATTTGTAAGCAATATTAATCACTGCAATAAAATCAAACATGAGCGCATTCAGTCATCAAAACAAACACACACAGCATAATTGTAGTTAATGTGACATCAATAACTTATTTATATATTTAAAAATATCAATAAGTCCATCCAAATAGTTAACGATAATTTTGAATCAACACGATTATGTACAAGTAAGAATTGTAAGTTTTAAAATTATAAAGAGGTATTAAAATAAATAGAATATTTCTAAGTTTAAAATAAAGTCATCTGAATTTTTGACTGTTTTAAAATATTTCTTTTGTGTTATTGTTAAATATATTAAAGTAAAATTAAATACGTTTAAATAAATATTTTGACATTCATTTATAAATTTACATGCGGGGTTTTGAAATGAAAAATAAGACTATATTTTTAAAAAAACGTTTAATTGAAAACTTTTAACTTTAAAATTAATTCCAAATATGTCACTGATATTTAATAAAATGGTTTTTAAATTAATTTTTCATGGTGTATTAAACTGTTTATCCTACATTTTATTAAATTCTTATCTACAAATTTTTGTACTTTTGAAACAAATAATATGAAAGTATGAATAATTCTTTATAATTTGAAGACAAAAATTAAAAGTAAGAAAATTCATAACATATAGAAATTTAATAATTCAGACCATTTTGAAACCATTCAAATACCATAAGTTTTCAAAAATATTTGATACAAAGCTATAATTTAAGCTTTAGAATTATTTAATTATAATTACTTGTTGTTATAATTAAACCATTAAGAAAATTAATTGTTGAATATATTTACATAATATTGCATCAAAGATTAGGTTGTCAAGTATGAAATGGAGCAAAGTCCATGCTATTTATTTCAATTGTACTTAACCTCATTTAGACAACGTATTTTGGCATAATTTGTTTTTCGTGTGTGAAAGATATATCTTTTTCACTTTTTAACGCATATTTCAGTTTGAAAAAAAAATAACATATCTTAAAATCTTTGTTTTTTATTGGAAAAAAAATTGAATTCAATTATGTGCATTTTTGCTCCATTTCATACTTGACAACCTAATAGTATCAAACTAAATATTGGAAGAAAAAAAAATAAAAAAATACTTTTAAAAGTATTCATATGTAAAAAACATTTAACTCATGAAGTACAAAAAATAAATTAAAGTTAAATTAATTAACCCAAATTAAATTAAAATTGTATTATGGTTCATATTTTTGTCTATTGAGTATCACTTCTTAAAGCAAAATATATATATTTTTTTATAACTGCATGCTTTACTTGAGAAATTTTAATGCCATATGTATATTCTAATTTCTTAAAATAATGAACAATGCATGAAATTTTAGTACAATATATCCATATTTAAAACGCATCACTTGTTAAGAGGACACAGTACGATTCAATTGACCAAAATCGGTCAAAAAATCAAATTTAATTTTTTTAGCCTAAATTTTTTTTATATACTTTTCTATAACCTCACAAAATTCGAAAGCTCTAAACTTAAGAAACGCAGAATTATAATAGCTTTTACGTTCGTTTTTATTCACTTCCCTATGGCAAATCAAAACTTTAAAAACTGCCGTATCTCAGAAAGATAAAATAACTATTTTGTCTTCATTTAAAATGCTAAGGCTTTTTTCTATTGCGCCTAATGCTTTGAAATTTTTTTACCTATTCCCAATAGTACATGTAACAAAAGTTGGTATGCATTTTTGAATCAAAGCAATATTTATTTTTTTAAAAATAATTGAACTCAGAATTTATACATTTTTTAAGGAATTTTCAATAAACATTCATAAAAAGAAGTATTGTAAGAATACCAATCACGTTAACTTAAAACCCATACCAACTTTTATTATACATCGTTTGATGTACTAGTAAGTCAAATTTCATGCGTGTATGTCAATTTTTGTAGGAGGAGTAGCATTTTAAAATCACTTTAAAAATTTCAAGTTTTTTCCTTAAAAAATTACATGGCTAGCTTTTTATGCAATTTTGAGCACAAAATATGTTTAACATAGTATACATACATAGGAGGCAACCAAAAAAATATTAAAAATCCTTAAATTAAAAATTTTTGCGTAAATCGTACCATGTCCCCTTAAAGATATTTATATTATACTTAGAATTTTTATGACAATACTTTAAACAAATTTTATAGAACAGTAAATTGCCAAAGTTTCAATAAATGGAATTTTTAACTATTACAAAGAACTAAAAAAAGAACATTTCAAAGAAAAAAAGCAAATAATTAGCTGTACTTTATGTTTCTAACACTATTTTGCAGATTTGCTACTTTTATGTTAATTTTTAGAAATAAAAATACTAAATTATAATTTTTAATTTCACAAAAATAAACAAATAAGGAGGACTTACTTAGCATCTTAACAACTGCTTTCCTAGAATTCATCTTCTGCTTCGATAAGTGGTTGCAATCATTTATGCTTTCCTTATGATTTCCAATGCTTACTTGTCTCAGACGAATTCCAATCAGGATGTACAGGACCGAAATCACCACTATGGGCAGCGCGAAAAACAGTCCAGTTGAAATCTCAAATATATGAGGAAACGGATTGATGATGCCGCACAGAGCCGTCTTCCATAACCTTTGACCATTTTCATCAAGTTCATATCGAATGCCAAACTGCAAAGCAGTTGGCAAGGCGCATAGAGCTGCAATAAGCCAAATGCAAAGAATGGTTTTGACCGCTCTTGGCAAATGGGACATGGTCTGAGCTCTGAAAGGGTGACAAATCGCAACATATCTCTCCACTGTGAATGCAGTAATGGTCAGTATAGAAGCGTTGGTAGACATCTCAGAGGTCAGTCCACGCAAGATGCAGAAGGGCTCACCAAATATGTATGGGTACCGATACCATAATTGGTACAGCTCTTGTGGTAAGCCCAAAATTAGGAGCAGAAGATCCGATATAGCCAGACTGAAGAGATAATAATTGGTTGCAGTGTGCATGTATCGGTTTCTGGCAATTACTATGCATGTACAGATATTTCCAATAACGCCAGTCATCAAAATAAGACTGTATACAAGGGTCATTGGAATGACGGTAGACAATGGATCTCTTTGCGGTCCTAGGCGACATTCTTCCATTGTCATGTTCAAACAGTAAGTGAAGTTGTAGTCTGTATAATTGTACGAATCTAAAACGTATTCTTCCTCCATTATAGCGATAATAGTTATATTATGCAAACGAAAATTTTAAGTTTAACTGTGAAGCGTAAAAAAGTTCTGAAAGAGTTAGAGTTGCAAATTAATCAGTTATATCCAAGTAAATAGTCCAATTTCGTGATGTGTTTTTATAAACAAATAAAAGAAGATACGTAAAATTGAAAAGTTTCTAAATTAAATAGAAGAGATTCTGAAAAAACTTCAACTTATTCGGTTCAACTAAATGTCAAAAAAACTTGCTTGTTTGTAAGAAAAAAAATATTCGTCACTAAAACTTTTGTTCCAACTCTTGCTGAATGTTTAATCAGTTCCTGATAATTATCGAAGTCCGAAACCACTTGTTGAAAATGGATAAAACTTTTCCAAAATCGGAATCTGGGATCCCACAAGTATTTGTTGATCAACCAATAAATGGAAAGGGTGATGCGAGAAAAGCGCAAAATCTTTTTCACTCGCCTAAATCTATTTTCTCCATCCTCCGAAACTATCCTGCGAACTCCTTATTCGTCCTGACTCCTGAATAAGCGACGGACAACTCGAGTCCTGAGTTCCTTATGTTACCCCCGATCGCATCAACCCCCAGCGCCCTCTACGGGGTCCGTCTCAGTCAGGATAGGGTTTGCATTTTTGCGAAAATTTATTTGTTTGGCTCAAATGTTAGTGAAGCTAATTTCAAAGCATTTAAGATTCTTATATTGTTTGATTAAATATTAATGCCAGTAATTAATTTGCTTACCACCATTATTTTATTTATATTAACCCTAATTTAATTAACATTTTGCGCGCTAGTAATGACAAGTTAAATAGGAGAATTCGAGTTTAATTATATTTCTTAAATGAGAAATGTTTTTGTTTCATTTACTTTTTCATGCTTTTTTTGTTATTGAGCAAAAGGATGCAAATAAAATTTTAATTCAAAAAACGAATTTTTTTTCATTAAATGAGCCAAATATAAAAATAAATGTGTAAAAAACAATTTTTTTTGGAAAGTAAAATGTAGCCCATAAAGATGCTAGATATAAATAGAAATTTTAAATTCAATTCATTCAATTTGAAATTTTATGTTTTAAACTAAATAAAATTTTTTTAATTCTTAATATTCCAAAATTATATTGTAATATTACAATTTATTAGACTTTACGAAAAATGTATGCAAAAGCCGATAAAATATAAATAAGAAATAAAAATATAAGGTAATTTAAAAGATATATAAGGAGAAATTTCGATATATAATAAGTTTTTTTAAATATCTTTCTTCAGAAAACCATATAAATTAGTACAATATTTGGATTTATTAAGCTTTCACATTTCTGTAAAAAAATATTAAAGTTTATTTTAAAATCAGTTATAATAATTAAAAGTTTTATGCATTGAATAATAGTTTTTAACTTTTAACTTATAATATGAAAATAAAATAGCAATCATTTATTTATATTAAATTATTTTTTCAATAAAGCAAAGCGGGAACACTAATAAAATTATTATTTTAATTATTATCACATATTTTATATTTAAAAAAATCAAACTTTCTTTTATGAATGAATTTAAATTGCAAATACTATATTGTAACGTCTTTTAAAATTTGATTTCTCACTACATAATTAGAGGCTTTTATAGGAGCCTTAGTTTTTTTTTTTTTTTCTATCTTGATGACGCATATTTATGTTTTATAATTTTTACTTTATAATTATATTTTAAATTAAAGATTTTAAAGCATTTGAAAGAATCAGTAGTTGTGCATACATGAAAGCTATCCATTTAAGTTAAATATATTTAATGGTAAAATTTTAATATATATTTTGATAATTCAAAAGCATTTTAAAAAATGTGTCTTGAAACTTGCACATGCAGACGAATTGTATATAATTAGTAGAATCAAACCATGCGATATATATTTTTCTAAGTTTATAAAAATATATTATATATTTAATGTTCTTACATAATTTTAATCTTACGACATCCATCTACATTTTAAACCAGGACTTAGAAAATGTGTATAGGTGAATAATTTTTTATGCCCAGTTATTAAAATGTCGCTCAGCTAGTATGGTGGCTTTACCGAGTGGGTTCGAATCCCGAGTAAGACATGGTTGTATTTTCTTGGGGAAAGAAGTCGGTCTTTCGCCTGTAATGGATTCTCGTCTCTAAAGGAAAGCTGTGTAATCCTTTTTGTTATATGCTTGGATCATCTTCTGGAATAAATGTGTATATTTTTCTGTTGTATTGTATGCTTTCTACTCTTCTTCACTTGTATTTCATATGTTCCCAAGATAAAAAACACGTCAACAGCAACAACATTAACCAAATGTTTAAAAAAGCCCTATTTATGATCATTTCGATAAGAGTCTAGATTATTTGATCTGGACTCTTGATATAGATATCTGATCTAGAGTCCCCAAATGCGTAATTGTAACCAAAAACTCTTTTTCAATACTTAATGTTTCGGACTTGTGAATGATTATTAATTTCGCACTATTCAGCTACTGGTGGCTTTTGGCAACGAATCTCGAAATTTTGAACCATGGTTAAGCGACGAGGACGACACTTGACTGAGCTGGGACTCCCTCTCTCCTAACATCCTCACCACACCAGCGGGATTATATTTGAGCCTTGACATATTTAAATCTCTCATATTTGACGCCCTTTGCATGGTGGGTCTTCAGTGGTACAAGGCTCGAACTCATAATACGCGGCTACTATGTTGACATTAGAGTAGAAGTTTAATGGATATATTATTTTAAATTTTAAATCATAAAGAATAATTTAAATATGTAACTCACATATTAATTTTAATATGTGACTTAGATTAATTTAAATATGTCTTAGATTAATTTACATATGCATAAAATTTCCCCTTATACAAGAATTCCTCGTCAAATTTATGAATAATTTTTAAGAAATATTTCTCAACAATATAAAGAACATATTTAACATAATGCATATTGAATTTCATGAAGATCTTTCGAAAATTTTACGATTCATGTGTCATCGTATTTTAAATTAAGTCCACATGTGAAATGAGACCTAAATCACATCTAAAATTGTAATAATTCTAAGAATTGAATTATTAATAAGCTAACAGCCTATAGATGCATTAAAAATTTGTTTTGGAATAAATTGCCTTTACTAGCCGTCAAAAAATTAAAACGTGAAAGAGAAAGTAGGAAAAGAAAATGGACATGAAAATAAGTTCGAATTTTTTTTTTTAAAGCACTCTATTTTTCCATTACCATGACGGTGAGAACTGCTCAATAAAAATAGTTTGTTAACGATATTTAATATTTTCTCTTGTACCAGAAATAAAATTTATTTTTCTGTCAATAATTCTAATCTTTAAAAAAAAAAAAAAGAGGGAGTATTCAAACTGTGTAAAAACAATGTTTTTTTTTTATTATTAAATTATTAATGTTAAAAAAATATTTAATGTTGAGAATTTATTATAAAAATTTAAAGGGGGGATATCATATCAATAAAATTCTTTGTTTGATTTTATATTTGATGCAATTGTTAAAATTTTAATCTGACTAGATTATTATCACTAAGCAACACGCCTTTTCTAGAACTGCAAGACTCAAGAAAAAGCATGCATATTTTAAATAGGTCATATTAAATATTTATTTTCTAAAATTTTATATTTCTAATAAATTATTACGGGAGAATTTTAGCAACCACGTGTAACTTAACTTCATCTATGAGAGAGTCGGTATTATCATATTTGTTAATTTTATATGAAGCAATATACTATGAATTCCTTTATAAATATTTTAGGTTCATTTTTTAAAACGTTAATACTGATTTATAATTACAATAAAAACATATCGTTCATGTTTTTTCAAAAATAAATAATTTATATAGTTTTATTAATCAATTTCGTACTAGGATATGTAAAAAGAAGCCTTCGTTTTTGAAAGTTTTTAATGTATAACATTAATTTTTTAAAAAAATGGTAAAATCCTGCTTAAAAACACCTTTTGAGGTGTTTCCACGAGCAATGTAAAACCAAATCAAGATTGTTTATAATTTTTTTTAAAAAAAATATGAATAATATGAAATTAATGTAATAAATTTAAAGAGAGAGATATTTGGAGGAATTTAGTCCACTTTAAATGTCTTGGCACAATAATATTTGTACAGTAATCCTTACTAATATTAAAAAAGCGAAAGTTTGTATGGATGTTTGTTATTCTTTCACGGAAAAACCACTGAATGGATTTCAATGAAACTTTACAATAATATAGCTTATACATTCGAATAACACATGGGCTATAAATTATAAAGATATTGTATGAAGTGTCCAAAATATAACGGTATATGTCAAGAAAGTAGGGAAAAAATCTGCCATCTGCAAAAAAGCCCGCGACAGCATATATCTATCTTTTTTTGTCTGAAGCAAAACTTTCCCTGTTTGTATTGTCTACTCCATGCCTCAGTGCGCGCTCGCTTTTAATTTATTCCTTTGATCAGTGTAATCATTATTTTTTTTTTCAAAATAAAACTAGATTTCGAGGGGATAGGTGGTGGCAAGATTTTAACATAAAATAAATACAACAGAAAGTAATATTAACGTGTTACCCTTCTAGATATAAGTTATTTACACTATTTTAAGTGTTCATTATACACAATTTGTAACAATGTGTTACTTTTGGTGAGCAGTTATCAGCTTAGGAAGGTGTTTTCAAAATTTAACTGGCAAGAGTGTTACAGAGAGTTATAAATAAATAAAAATCCCTTTTATCAGCTATTAGATCTACAGACTTAAATGCAACAAATATGTTTTTTTCTCTTTTTATGTTCAGCTGAGATATGCAAAAATGTTGTTTTTTTTGTTTAGTTTGCAATTCACGTACAATTAACTCAGTAAAAACTTTTTTTTCCTTTAATCTATATTGTTTAATTTTTCAATTTGCCCGTGCTAAGAACGGGTATACCAGCTACTAGTTTAATATATTCATCTATTCTTTATTGTAAATAGTTATCTTAAGATTTTCTTGAGAGAGTAATTTTAAATAATAGCTTTAATTTGTATAGGTTTCTTTGTTTTATTTTTTGGGCACAAATTTTCTTGAGATTTTTCCAAGGAATAAATTAAATGGGAACATGTAGCGAACATTATTTTTAAGGGAATTCGATGTTTACTAAATTACAGAGCTTGAGCATGTGCAGTATGCTGGTCACATGTTGTAGCATTTTTGATAAAAAATGGTGGATGCAACAACCATTTTTACTCAAAACAGATTCGATTCCGTTTTTAAAATCCAAGGACATGATACAAACCAATAAATAAATTAGAGACATGTTTGGAACCAGTCTTCTGGTTTGTTGCCATCTAATAGGATGAAAAAATAAGTAAGCCTTATGTCCTAAATGGTCTTTTTCGTAACAAATGGCAAAGAAAATGGGCCGTTACGTTAAATGAAAAATCTATGACTTAATTGAACTAGGATATAAGAAAATGTATTGTATTTTTCCAAATATTTATAAAATGAAGTTAATTGTCTTTCTAAATATATTAGTAAAAACTCAACTATTAGATGGTTATTTTGAAATGATACTTATTGCATTATATTTTATGACAAAAGTTACATCATTTAAAAGATTTTTTGTATTGGGAATAGTTTTGCTCGAATTCGAGTGATTGATTTAGAGTTGGATTAGTTTCATTTATCTTAGTTGTTTCCTGTCTGTGCTTATCTAAGATCAAATATACTCCTCTTGAAACAAAACAACAGGAATTTAATATCATATTTTTGTAAAATACGAATTAATGATGTTCGGGGAATTTTATTCGCTATGAACAATTCTTTTATGGTTCTTTTTTCAGCCATAATTATTTCTAAATGAACAAAGTTAACCTAAATACTACGCTTGATTAAAGTTATCAATTTTATTAAAATAGCTGTTTTATTAACTAAAACTTTTCTCTCACTAAAGTAAATACATGTTGTAATTAAATGATTTGACTTAATGGCATATTAATATCATTTTAATACAGATTCACTTGAATTAAATTTTGAAGTATCACTTTAAGGAAACGGCATTTGTATTGAATAATAATAGTACACATTACGAATATCGGCAATTATTATAATGAATTCAATTTCTTACGTCTGTTTGGTGAAAAACAATGCGTATGCTATCAGCTATATAATATGCAGTAAATCTCCTAAGACAATAGACACATAATTTCTAAATGTCCAAAAACATTTGGTAGAAATGTGCTAAGTTTAAATAATTTCTACTCTCATAGATATAAGATGATCGTCGTAGCCTGAGTGGTCATGAACGTAGACTCTCTTGAACAATGTACTTTTGGTCAACTCATGAATTTGAGTCCTGTTGCAACTTCAGATTAGTCATGAGAGTGTTTCGTTCCAGGCTCAAAGTTTTCACCTTGGAATGGTGGGAAAATTTAGGTGTCCACTCAAATGTCGTTCTAATGCAGCGTTTTACAATCTGTGGGGCGGAGTCTCTTTGGAGGGGTGATAAGTCTGCAAGGGGGGCACGAACGTATTGAAACAAAAGATTATATATATATTTTTTAAAAATTACTAATTTACTGAAAGTAAAAAAAAACAAAATAAATTCTTTTACAAAAATAAAATACATATTTGCACTGATATAATACCTTTATAAATGTATCAGTACTGCACAATGTATTTTATAATTAATTTAACAATTCTAAGTTAAGACCATTAAATAATTACCAGTGCCCTCATGAGGTCTGATCATATACAAAATGATATACAAAAATTAATACTCATCTTGATAATTTGTATGGTTTATAATTAATCTTTTAACTGTCGATTAAAAGTTAAGAGATTCGCTCCCTAATGCCAACTCTTTTCACACAGGCCTGCCTATGTGATGTGTAGGTATAGGTATGATGTATAGGTAGGGGGAGAGATAAAAGGAATAAATAAGCAAATCCTATGAAATAAGTACATCCTTCTCAAACACTCTGTCAAGGTTCTTTTATTCCATTTCAAAGCTTTCTGAATAATATTATGGATAGCAATGCACAGAAAAGATCGTACTTTGGACAGATGTATATGTACGTTCTTGGAAAATAATGCTTTAGCTGAGCGAGACGTTTATATACGCCACTGGCACTTAAGATGTTTAAATCGTGTTTTAGTTTAGCATTTAAGTATAGTATTTTTGAATTCAATACATTGTTATTGTATAGAGGGCGGTGCGATGAAAATTATGATTGAATATTGGGTCGCAAACATTGGAAGTTTGAGAAGCACTACTCTAATAACATGGAAGTGGTGTTGAAAGTTATATGGTCCGTCACTATTGGTTTTTGTGTTTCTTCTGAGTGCAACGTTGGTAATCAATAAATAGCATATATATTGCAGTGCTTCTCAAACTTTCAATACTCGTGACCCAATATTCCATCATCAATTTCATCGGGCCCCCCCTTCGTACAATAACATTGTATTGAAAATTCAATGATACTATACTTTTATACTAAAGATACAGTATGACTTTAACCTCTTACGTGCCACCGACGTATATAAACGTCTCGCTCAGCCCAAGCATTAATCTTCTGGACGAATATATACGTCTTTCCGAAGTACCATCTTTTCTGTGAACTGCTATAGATAAAATTATTCCGATGGCTTTGGAATACGATAAAAGGACATTGACGGTCTTTGCAAAGAATTTACTTATTTCAGAGGTTTTGCTTATTTATTCTTTTTCTCCTCCCCCCAAAAAACATCAAAATATGCGAGTTTAAGTGGAAAACTGTGGCATTGGGGACCGAACCACGTAACTTTTAATCGACAGTTAAGGAATTAATTATAAACCGTACAAATCATACAAATCATCAAGATAAGTGTTAATACAAGCCCATATGGGGTCACTGGTAATTATCAAACTTGTTCTTAACTTAGTATTGTTAAATTAATAATAAAATACATTGTACAGTACAGGTACTTTTATAAGTGTATTATATCAGTGTAAATGTGTATTTTATATTTTATTATGTCAGAAAGTATTTTGTTTATTTACTTTCAGTAAATTAGTAATGTTTTGAATAATCTTTAGTTTTCAACTTTTCAATATGCTCGCGCCCCCCTTGTAGAGTTATCACTTCCCTCAAGGGAGGCGCGCCTCGCAGTTTGAGAAGCACTGATATATTGTATGCTATTAACTATTTATGAAATACACAAAATGGGCTAAATTCTTGAAGGTCTCATGATAAATGTAGCACATGTTCTTCATAGAATTCAAAACTTATATTAGATTTATACTTGACTTGTGTGTTATTCTGCTTGTAAAATTTAGATACAATTTGAAATATGATAATTAGATAAGGATAATCCTTAAAGCGTTTCTCTCTCTCTCTCTCCAAAATTAAAACAAAACTTCATATATTATTCATGTATTTTTAATTCAGATGCATTTTATTTACTGCTGGACGTTAGTACGGTTAGAAAATACATGTACTTCTTAAAAGAAGTTGTATAACTGTAGAAAACAAAAGTTTGCTACGAGAAAGCGCGTGAAATGATTGACTGGAAACACGTGATTTCAGTTATCACATGACCACAGCGTCTCATAATACATTTGTCCCATTTTCCATTTGGAAAATTAGGAAAAATAAAAGTTAACACAAATTCAAAATGAAAATTATAAAACAAAGCTTAAAAATTATATATTAATTTAAAGAAATGAGTACTTTCAACCTCAATCTGTGTGCTAAAAACATATGAAGCACTTTTCTGTACCTTCTAAGTAGCGATACTCAACCTGCAGCCCACAAGGACTTTTTAAGCTGCTCGTTTATGGCCCATTGCTCTGAAAATTTCTTTTTATTTAAAAAAAAAAAACTTGGTGGGAAATTCTTTGTTAAGAAATTAAATATATGAATTTTTATTTTTGCTGTCGATGTCGTATGGGTGCGAATAGATATTTTTTTTTCTGATTAGTGATAATAGACAACAGTGGAGTAACAGCCATTTTATGAATGGGACTAATTTGTAACTATCTTTCGTATCTTGCAAGTGAGAAATATTCGAAAAAATAGTTTGTTTCAAGACGATTGGGAAGTTGACTACTCTGTGGTGAAAAACAAGTATGGATCAGTAATTGTTTGATTAGTCACGACTGTGTTGTAATTAAAAACTACCAATAATTATGAATCCTTCAATGACGCTTTTTCCCGAAGATCTGTTTCAAGAGGTGATTAATAGGCTTTCTTGAATAATCTTTACAGTAGCAACAAAGTGTTTTGTCAGTGGTAATGTCTCAGTGGTTACAAAAGCACTCAATGAAATTTGTTATATCATTGGTAATCACATGAAACTGATGCAGAAATTATGAAGGAGTGATTCTTAAATGCTTCCAATTTAGAAAAATTCAGTAAAAAAAAAGGAATTTTAATATTTTGATCAATTTTTTACATTTTAAATTTTCTATGTCTTAAAACATTTCTCTCTCCTCCCACCCCCCACCTCCTCGCCTCCATTAATCTTCATAGTGCGGCCCGCGTGAAATAGCTAACATACGTATTTGGCCCGGCAGGAAATAAAGGTTGCGTACCCTTTATCTAAGTGCAAGGGAAAATAAGTGTCCCTATTCGTTATTGTGTANGATGTACAATTCAAAATGATACACTTTTCATATATTTACAATACCTCACTCTGTGTGATCATTAAGTGTGAATCTTTGCCCAAATACATCTGTATCCAGACTGTTTTTGAAGAATGTATGTTTGGTATGTAATGTGGTAAACAAGAAAACGGGGATGTTTTTTGTCTTATCCATGCCTCTCCCTCACTTTTTAGATTGTTTTTTGGTCCATGAAACCGAGGAATTTCCCTCAATAAGCTGATTCGTAACATTCTTGTACCTACGGAATTCTGTCCACATACTCTCAATCGAATGATCTTATACACTGATGATTCACGCTGCCATGTTGTTTATCTGTGCCATGAGAGTAAAGATGTTTGTTTACTTCAAGCTTCGTCACATTGGCGAAGGATTATTTTATTGACGCTGCTCCGTTATGATCACGTGATTGGTATTTTTAAAAAATTCGCTTTCAAGCCGTTTCGAACTTTCCCTTGAGAATAAACTTTTTTAAAACATATATTTTGACTCAATTCGAATCAATATACGTGTTACTTTCCAATATCATCCTATTTTATAAAATGTATAAATCAGAAAGCTATAGGTTTTCACCATCTATCTGTTTTTGTTTTTTGGTTGAAGGGAAAAAAAATATTTCTTATTTTTGAGAATGTACGCTTAGAGGATAAAATATAGAAAGGCATATAAAAATATGATGTTTGTGTTTTTTTGTTTGCTTATGGTTTTTATGTCAGTTTGTATATTTGACAGTTAGTGCGTGTATTCTTTTGCTCGTAAGCCTATCAACTAAAATCCGATATTTATTTGTCTGTTTGTAAGTTTATAAGCTCGATGTTTATACGCGTGTTTGTGTGTGTAAATTTATGCTTTCATATTTTTGTGTATCTAAATTTACATGCCTGTTTTTTTGTAAATTTGCAAGATGGTAATTTTTGTTCTGCTTGATTTTATGTTTGCTTTGCCGTACTTGCCTGATTTAAAAAGTAAACTTATTTTTTAAACAAATACAATTGCACTGAAAAATTT
>BMAV01004645.1:7633-32608 GCA_019973955.1 Trichonephila inaurata madagascariensis | reverse complement strand
GGTAGATGCACTCTTAAAGTTTGTATCTAGCCCCTGACGGAAATGACGGCAAAAGCATACCTGTCACGTGATTAAACAGTCAAAATGGAGGTTTCTGCAGTGGAGAATGCTTTTTGTGTTCTTACATTTAGCAAAATAGAATCCACAACAGCTGTGCAACAATGTTTTCCATCATGATTCGGAAAACTATTTAACTATTGACTGTTTGTGCAAAAGTAAAAGTCCTGGAAGAACCTGAGACAACGTTTCACAGCCACTATTGATGGTTTGATTGATTGAATATTAACGTCGCACTGTTCAGCCACACGAGGGCTTTTGGCGACGGACCACGTAATTTTGAATCATGGTCAAGTGACGTGGACGACACCTGAGCTGGCACCCCCCTCTCCTAACTACCACACCAACGGGAGGACGTTTCAGCTCTCGACAGATTTAACGTGCATCGCTGCCCTACACGGCGGATCTTTAGTGGTACTGGGCTCGAACTCGTGACAAGGCAAGCCACGATCCGATACCTATACCACTCGGCTACCGCGGCCACGCCACTATTGATGGACTTGATAACTAAAAAAGCGTTTGGGCGGATATGGATTAACGGCTCAATGTGTGTTGTGTGACTAACAGTTGAAGCATAGAACATTCGAGACTGTCTCTAACAAAACTTAACATAGTCTCATGCAATTCTCTTTTATAAGTGACATATATCTTATACATTGTTCCTGATTTATAATGCACTGAAACTATATACTTGTACCAAATACTGCACTATCCATAAAAGAATGTTGTCATTGCCTCAAGAGGCTGAATTTCACTAATAAACTAATTGCAATAAAAGAAGCCCTCTCTTTTTATGTGTCACATTTCCCGGATGTTGCAACGGAAAGTCTCGTCAAAATCAGCTCTCGATGGCATATGCAATGAAGATACCAATCTGGCACGAAGCATTAACATTCTCATCAGGCAGATTAATAAACTAAGTATACTCCAGTAGATTCCTGCCCACGTGGGCATTGGGGGTAATGAATGTGCAGACGTCTTCGCTAAGGCAGCTCGGGGCTTAGATCATTCTTCCACTGTTACCTCGGAAGATGTAAACGCGGTCGCCAAGCGCAAAATTTCTAATAAGCGTTTCATAAAACCAACTATCCTAGAGCTCAATTGCCCTAGAAATTTGTCATCTACAGTAGCAAGACTCCGCACGAATCCATTTTAAATGTATGAAAATATCCCCAGATAATTCCCGATCTTACCCCATCTGTAGAAACTGTCTGCACACCCAATTAACACCAGACTATATTTTTGACTGCAAGGTCATTCTTGCATCTCTTTTTAAACTTGATGAATCACCACAGGACGTTCTTTACAGTCCTCAAGCTCCAGACCTGGCCTCCTTTGTTATTGGGACGTTTAGACCACTAAAGAAATGCATTAAATCCATAGACAAGACCAGAAGAAGAGAAGAATCACCCTGTATTTTACTTATGTATTTTATTCGAAGATATAATTCAAATTATTTTTCTCTGCCGTAAGGAGTTATTTAAATGATATTCTGTAAATTTGCTTAAATTATATTGAACATTAATTTTAAATATATCACGTGGCTGTTGTAGCCTAGTGGTCATGGTAGTGAACTCATGGTTAGTGTTTGTATGATCGTGAGTTTGATCTTTTTGACAATGAAGACCCGCGCATAGGTCTAATGCATGCTAATTCTGCCCAGGCTCGAAGTCCGCAAGTTTGTTTAGTCGGCAATTTTAAGAATGGGGTACCAACTCTGGTGTCAATCTCATCACTTGAACGCCATTCAAAATTACGAGGTCTGTCGCCAATAACCCTCTTGTTTCAGTTTGCGACGTAAATTACATTGAAAATCAAAACGATAAGCCTTAAAATAATTAGATCATTTTGCAATCAAAACAAGAAGTTGTATAATTTCTCTACCAGCCATACAGAATAAAATTTATAATATTATACAGTGATAATTATGAGCAGGAATAACTGAAACTAAGGGCCGTATCACGCGTACATTTTCCGTGCAACTTTTTCGTCCAATTTTTTGCCTAATCTGAGGGGGAAGGGATGCCGTAAACAAAACGACATGCTCTGACGTCAACCACGCTCTATCTTCACATTGAAAAATTAGATTTTTTTCTGCTACGGAAAATGAACATCCAAAATTATTTCTTTTTATTTCGTTCGTGCTTTTGTTGATGAGCGTAAACAGAAATACTGCACCATTCTATTTAAAATATTATATGCCGTTAAAATATTATACATCATTAAAATATTATACGCCATATCTGATGAGTTGGGCGAAATCGAAGCCGCCATCTTGTTTATGACGTAAGGCGCCGAAGAACCCCATTGGCTGGAATTCCAAGCAACTTTTATTTGGAACAACTTTTTGAGCTCACAAGCAAAAAGTTGTTCGAAAGCCGTTGCTATGGCAACTACGTAAAAATTGCTCGAAACCTGTACGTGTGATACGGCTTTAACCAATTCAAAATACCATAAGGATTGTGACGGATCTGTACACGTTTTTCCAACTCATCCTTTTGGGAAATCTTTGGGCTATCAATTCGTGTTATTCACAACCAACCCTTCGAAAGAAGAGAATCGTGATAATTAAATTAAATTAATTAGCTTGAGAGAGAGAAGGAGAGAAGATATACTCGAGCCAGGTGAGATTGCTACTGAAGGTATAATATTAAAATTATAGTCATTTGATTCTTATTAGGAGGGAACTTTAAAGTGACGATTGTTCACTAGGATTGATTTGATATTAGATAAAATCGGATGATAGGTTAGATCCTTTATTAAAATAAGGATCGAGTTTGATAGTCTCCTAATCGTTAGACTTTTACTATCATTGTTCCACTTTCACGGTTAACATTCAGACATTCTCTTACTATTATTAGTTGAAATTGTGTCTGTTCTTTGTGTGGAAATAAATAGATTAGTTGGATCATATCGAATGTTTCTTCCCTTCCCCCCAAATATCTAGGTGCCCGAGAGAGAGGCGCGAACCTCTTACATAGTTAAAATAAAATATAGGCGGCATTTCAAATTTGGTGATTTCTTTTGGATCAGTAACGATTTCATAATTTATAAATGCTTTTGATTTCACCTTATTAAGTATTCCTGTGAAATTCTTTAAGATAGTCTGGAGGCCAAGGTATTTATGTATTATAATGTCGATCAATTCACCAAATGAAAAGAAATCGCCAAATTCCGTTATATGTAGCCAACAGTGGAAAGCCGTTCCCTGGCATGTTTCAAAACTAGAATAATAACATTTGGTGTGGTGTCTTCTTTGGCGAAATTGGAAGATGGTAAGTACCGTGATCCATTTTAAAAGTTACTTTAAAAAATTCGCAAAATCGATCACTTGTATCCTATATTTAACTTTAAGAAACCGCAATAACACATACTAACCTTTATAACCCATTCAAAATATTTGTACAGAATAATAAGTACGAGGCAGGAATCAAAAGTGTTCAGACTGTGTCTATAACTTAAAAAATACTGCGAATTAAATATAGCTAAAATACATCCTCCTTTAAAATGAGTCCCTTGAGAAACAACATAAGTTTGTCGTCGATAATAAAGATCATAGATATATTTCTAAAATCCATTTTTAGCCACATCCCTTAATTCAGCTGGTGATACACTTTTAACTTTATGTGTAGATTGAAATCAGCAACTTTGCAAGCGACGTGTCAGTTCGAAAAATAGGTTGAAGTCGCAGGGGAGTAAGAAGGATTTGGAAAAACAGTTATTTTCGTTTTCGCTAGAAAGTTAATGACCAGAAAGGATCGGGGTGAAGAAGCGTTGTCGTGCAAAATGATCCATCTCAACTCGGCTCACAATTTTGGCTTCTACGTTCGGATCGACTCACGCAAACGACACTGGATGTCCCCATAGAGCTCTTAATTCACAGTGCGTGTAGCAGGGATAAATTCCAAATACACATTGCATGGATATAGAAGAACACTTCTAGCATGACCTTCCTTTTAAAGTGATCTTGGAGGAATTTCTGCTTTCGTGAAGATTGTGGTGATTTTCACGTTGCCGATGCTCTTTTGGAATGCGGGTCATATAAAAAACACTTTTTTTCTTCTCCAATAACAATTCTGCCAAGTAGGGAAGATTCTTTGTTAGCCGCCAAGATTAAGTTTCCCACTATTTCTCCATTCGAATTGCCTTTTGGTATTCACTTAACATGCAGGGTAACGATGTGCTGACACACCCTATGCATGTTAAGATCCTTTTTCAGTATCTGTTGACATGTAGCCTCGGATATCCAACTGATTCTGCTATTTCCACTATTGTTTGAAGCCTGTCATTACTTATAGCCGCAGAAACATTTTCGATGTTGTCAGCGGTGCGGGAAGTCTGCGGATGTCCAGAACGTTTATCCACTTCGACATTTTCCCTGCCTTCTCTGAAACGTCAATACCACTCAAACCCTTGCGTCCTCGATAATGTATCACTTCCGTACACATGCTTCAACATTTCGTAAGTCTCCGTGCATTCTGTCTTAAGCGAATACAAAAACTGATATTCATTCTCTGCTTAACAAACGCCATTTCTCTCAATCGCTGTTTACTAAATGCATCCACCTATAAAATACGACTCCGTTGTAAGCCACGGAGCCCATGATTTGGGGGGGGGGTAATCACTTTAAGAAACGGGAAAGAATGCAGTAACACAAAAATGTTATTGTAATCGCTCTGCTGTAAAAAATTTTTACGTTATAGACTTAATCCGGAAATTTTTGAATCTACCTCGTATAATGCGCTAAAAATGGGTTCTTTGATGAAGATGCATATAAAACGAGTAGCCCTGCCAATTCTTGATCCATATATATTTACATCTAAAGAGTTGCTCGTGATATAAAATGTTTCTTTTTTATTTGTTTATTGGCATTTACCACAACATTTTCTTTTTCTTCCTCCCCCCCCCCTTACAGTGCATTACAATCATAAGACATTGTCAGAAAAATACACAAAGTATAAGATCAAATACATATAACAATACATAAATATATAATCTCTTTGGCATCTTGAAAGGCATTGTTCGTAAAAGATAGTTTTAAAAGTTGTAAGAAAGTGCAGCTGTCAGCATTCCAAGAAACAGCACAAATGTCGACAGTACTGTCAAGTGAAAGAACGAAAAGGCGATCCAGAACAACAAGGAATCGCAGTATTCGGGAGAATTGTGATCGGATTCTTCTGGTGGTAAAATGCCGTACACTTTTGCTAAACCTACAAAGACAAGATGCAGAATGACAAAAAGGGATGATTATATTCTTTTAATCAAAAAGTAGTGCTAATATATTAATTCTTTTAACAAATATAGTGTTAATACATTAATTATTTTAATAAATATGTAGTGCTAATACATTAATTCTTTTAACAAATGTAGTGCTAATACATTAATTATTTTAATAAATATGTAGTGCTAATACATTAATTCTTTTAACAAAAGTAGTTCTAATAAATAGTTCCGAATTTACGAGATAGCTGGGATTGAGTGATAAACGCGTAAGTCGAATTCGCGTAAGCCGGGTTATAATTTCGTATATAAATACGTACAAATTATTTTTAGTTGGGGCCGGAAAAGAAAGAAAATAATAATTTAGAAAAAAAAATGTTTTTTTTATGAAATCTTAAATAACACAAATACAAAATCGCAAACTGAAGTTTTTTTCATGTAGAAGGTTTCATAAAATCTAACAAAGTAGTCTGCCGGTTCAAAGATTTTTTTTCCCCCTCAAAGTTTACTCGCAGCATGCTAAATTTTTTTTTTATATTCCTTGGTTTGTTAACAAAAATACACTCTTCATTGGAGTCTATATTGTCTAAAAAACTTGAAATCCTTCTTCAGTTAAACTGACACCTTCTGTCAAATTCCCAACCGTCAATCGATCTTCTGACAGAACTGGTATTAAAGACTCGGACTTCTTCAATGTCTTGCTTTCGCTGATGCACTTCTATGAGCTTATCAACTGTCAGTTCCAGACTGTGGAAATCCAGCAGTTCTTGAACGTCATCACTATCCAGTGGCGTAACGTACACCCCCGCAACCCCCACACTACGGGGGACCCAAGGCTCTAGGGGGGCCAAAGCCTGACTGCTGCCAAGTATCTACTCTTTGTAAAATCCAACTTGGGGCCTAAAACTTGACTTTGCAGGGGGCACAAATGTTCTCCGTTACGCCACTGTCACTATCCATATATAAATTTATTTGCCAGGCAAGATCGATAACCTCTTCAACCCAATTATAAATTTCATCAGGCTCTGGCACTGATTCCTCCTGGATTTCAGTGATGAGAAAAAGTGCTTAAACCAAAGACGAATCGATGAAATTCGAAAATCGCGTAACTTCGGGTTCGCGTGAGTTGGGGTAGCGGAAGTCGATTATAAGTACATTAATAACATTACATTAATTATTTCAATACGTGTAGTGCCATTGTCGATGCATCTCATCAGTTTGATTCATGACTTGGAGGCCATGATCCATTGAAGATCTTGGGGATTTCATTTTAAATATCAACTCTTATTTCTGTGTGTCTTAATTGGACATATTATGAATGGAATGTTCTGTGTCATGCACTTCAAGTTAATAATTAAAGTCTTTTACTATGATGTATAAGTGGTTTAAATCTATACAGTAATACCTCGACTTTTACGCGATTTTCAAATCTTGACAATTCGTCTTTGGGTGAAACTAGTAATGTGATTGAAAATGTTGTCGATATTGCCAGACAAATCAATTTAGAAGTGAATAGCGATGGCGTTCAAGAACTCCAAAAAACAGGAGCTGACAAATGATGATCTCAAGGAGATGCATGAGCAAGAACAAGACATTGAAGAACCTGAGTCTGTAGAACCGGTTCAATCAGAAGATCGAATGACGGTTGGTAATTTGACAGAAGTACTCTGTTTAGTTGAAAAAGGGTTACAAATTTTTTAGAAAATACATACTCCAGTCAACAGCATATTTTTTTAACGAAACAAACGGATAAAAATAATTATTCGCATGCTCAGAGGAAATTTTGAGGGGAAATAAACTTTGAGCCGGCAGACTACTTGTTAAATTTTATGAAACCTCCTACATCCAAATAACCCCCAGGGTGTTCTCGCTCAAAATTTGCGGTGGAACCGAGCAAAATCGTACTGTCACCTGTATGGTGCTCAAAGCTAAGAATAACGACAGGCGTAAGAATCTAGCCCTTAGCCGCGATGAATTTGGACCTTGATCCGATGTTACTGTCGATCAGGTGGCTTTAGCAACAACTGTGGCGGTTTGCTTCTCAGTAATCCCTAAAGGGAAATATGTGTGAACCTTCCTTAACCGATGGGGGAATTCAGTCAGTCTGTAACCATCTTTGCCCGATAACGGAATCCCCGAAATCGGTGGGTGTGGCTACCCACAAAATAGTAGTTTTCAATTTATATTTAATTGCTTATGTGTCGTGTGTGTCGTTATAATAAATATTTAAAAACTGGAAAATAAGGACTGATATATATATATCTTGGATACGCAACAACAACAACACATCCAAATAACTTTGGTTTACAAATATGTATTTGTGTTATATAAGATTTTATTAAATAGTTTTTCGAAGTTATTATTTTCTTTCGTTTCCGGCTCCCAATTAAATATGATTTAAATGTATTTAAATGCGAAATCATACCCCGACTTACGCGGTTGTCACTCAGTCTCCCCTACCGCGTTAGTTCGGGGTATTGCTGTACCTTCTATTAGTTTTATTTAGAATGCTATGAACACAATATTTATATTTTAAGCATATATATAAACAATATAAAATGGAGTCGTGGTAATATAGCTAGTGTAACAGCAGATTTTTAGCTACAAAGTAGATGTAGCTCGGGATTCTATTTCATCACAAAACATGCAAGCGCATCAAATAAAATTAATAGTTTTTATAATTTAACAGGCTTTCGAGTTATCCATGTACCATGGTGTGAAAATCCGGAGTGTGATATCTTTTCCAATCTTAACCCAGATTATCGTTATTCAAATCATTTAGAAATAGTTCAAAATATTATTATTAGCCATATCCTTAACGCCCTATATTTTTACGAAAAACTGATTTTTGGTCGACAAGTAAAGTTCAAACTTTCAGCCTTGAACTCAACAATTTTGGCTAAAGACTAAAAAGGGACTATTCTATCGCTCTTATAGGTTTATCATTATAATTTAAAAATACCACCCAGATTGTATAATTGAAAGTTCAAGAATCAATATTCGCGTATAATATTGTTGACAGAGAAATTATGGGTAAAAATAACTCGAGATAATTAGTTACTTTTTTAAGGATTGCTTCCGATGTCCCTTAATATATACTGTGTAGAGCAGGTGTGGGCAGGCTTTTACATGGCACAGTCTACTTTTAATTTTTTCAATATGTTACGGTCCACCTTGTGAGGTAGATGTGATGAGTAAAAAAAAAGAAAAGAAAAAAAAAGCTCAACAATATTTAAATTTTAACAATAATAAGTACACAATATGTATATTTACCTATATAACTACATTAGAAAAAGTTACTCTTTTAAAACGCAAAATACAAACATAATAACTATACCCATAAATTAATAATATCAAATGATGCATTTTCAAACAATTCACAATACATAAAAAATAAATAATTTTCACTAAAAATTAGTTCTTGCAGCTACAGTCTTAGTAAAAGACTTAGTCTTCATATTATCGGCCCCAATCTTGAATACCTCAGTAAAAAATTACTAACTGCTAATCTTGCATTGGATTCTAAGTGGTCATCTGTGAAACGGGAATGGTATGTTGTCGTCATTATATTCTTCGTTCAAAATATAGATTCACACAGATAGGTAGAGTGAAAGAAAGATGTTAAATGAATTGGAACTTTTTTAAAAAAAAAATTGGGATACTTTACTTCGTCTATTAGATTCCAAAAATTATTCTTTACAAATTATGTCTTTTGAAGGAGAAAAAAAAGCTTCGTTTTCCTCGAGAACATGTAACATATTTTTAGCTATATTTTTCACATCAACATTGCCAAATGGGTAATCCATGAATGCAACTTTTGATCCTAGTCTAGTAAATTCTTGAAAACGTCTCTCAAATTTGGGTTGCAGTTTTATTCACGGTGTCTCTTTCATTCAAGGGTGTTTCCATTATCTTGATAACCACCTGTGTTTCTTTTAGTATGCGTGTCTAATATTTTATGTGTGAAGGCGATCACCCCAAAATGTCTTGGCAGTCCACCGGTCGATCGCGATCGACTTAATGCCACCCCGGGTGTAGAAGGAATAATGCACATTAAATCTGCCGAGGCTCGAACTCCACACGTTGGTGTGTTGTGGAAGGTTAGAGAGAAAGATGCGGCTAAAGTTTAGTCTTCGTCACTTGACCGAGGGTCAAAATTACGAGGTACGTCGTCAATAGCCATGGGGGATCTTCTAAATATGATGTTAATAAAGAATCAATTGTGACGGGCTCACACGTCTTTTCTGTAACATAACTTCTGGGTTCTTTGACGGCCAAGATTAATGGCAACTCTTTTCCAACCCAAATCCAAGAAGTGAAATGCAAATAAGATAGCTTTTATAAGAACAGAAGTTTCAGTAAGCAGAAGGGCAATTTAGGGTAAAGTTATGTTTGGAAGAGATACGAGTGTGAATTGACGGCCTATCATAAAGTTACCAAGATTTCTAGCCATTACTACAAGGTGCATACCATTGCACGCGCGCCCAGGAGCTTCGTACCGTGATAAAACCTTAGCTTGAATTAAGGTAGGACTGATTATTTGATATTAGGACTTGTAATATTATCAGAATTGAAAGTAGACAGATAATATAATTATTTAAAATAAGTGATCTAAGTTACGTGATCAGGTTTAACATTTGCTGTGTGTTGGGTTTATTCTCACTTAATATAAGTTTATCTAATTTATTAGAAATTTAAGTTATATTCTTAATAAAAAGTCATATTAAGAATTTTAAAATGTCGATTCATTTCGAGAATCCCACACCTTTAATTCACGCTGACAATCAAAGATATGGTCACCATAGAACGACCATATCACACAATAAAAAAAAAATTAACGCTTACCATACAAATGAATGAAAATTAAAGTAAGTCTTCCCATTCTTGAGACGTCATGCAATCCTTCTTTCAGTGCTGGTCTTTTGGTGAGAGTGGCGATCATGCTCAGTATGTTGACAACCGCATCGATCAAACCGCTGATGACTGTCACCACTGGAACGGCGGGAGAGTAGGTACAACCATCCACGCGCATGATTCCTGTACAAGAATGTTTGGTGAGGTTGGAAAGGTTTCGTTATTATAAGGAAAAAATTGTAATAGAAATAATTCTATTTTAAATTCTCAATCTGATAATTATTTTTCTTAATTAGCAAAATTAATTCGTAAGTTTCATGGGAAAGTGGATTTTTCCTGATTTTTAACATTTACCACTTTTCTTGCATAGATTTCCACAGCCTGTAAATTGGCTTTTCCCGCCGTGCAGAAAGGAGAAGTATCACATCAGGAATTTTGGCTAGGGTTTTTAAAAGAATATTGTAAACCAGTTTATTTTTTTAAGAGTCTTAACCGTTGATTTTTAAATGTGACTCGTAATTTTGTCTCTTGTTTTACTTTTTTCTTACATTGTGTGAACAAAGAATCGCGGGGACCCATTTTTTTTTAAATATAGAAGGTTATGACCTTGTTTCTCGTTAATATTGTTACGAATTTTGTGTAGTGAATACTTAAAATATAGTGTAAATAATTTATATATTGTTGTGTATTACTTTCTATTGTATTTATTTTACGTTAAAATTGTAATATTCGCAATCAAAGCCGTTCCTAACGTTATAATGGCGATTCAATGGAAGCTTGGCAATAGAGCCAAGTTAGCATCAATTTTGACAGCCTTGGAGAAATATACTTATTTCACAATCTATTGCGTAAGGGGATCTTTCTCGAAAGATTCGTTAGGTCTATAACTAGGGAGTCACTCGCCGAAACTGTGTTAGTATTATTTTGACTAGCGATTAGTTGGTATTGATTTGACCGTGAAGAGTCGACGAACGATTAGATATTACTTCGGCTGTTGAATAGGACGAGCCGGTGTTTGTGAATAATCCTTAAACATACCCATATTTTAGAAACTAATAGTTGTGTCTGTGCGCTGTAGAAGGCCTTCTAAGATTTATTCTGCGAATATAGCTGCTGTATTTCCAGGATTGTTCTTCGACAATAAATTTCCCTCGCTCCTGAAGAACTGTCTTGCTCTTTGAGACTGATTGCATAAAATCATCGAACCCTGATCTACGTAACACTATATAGAATTTATTTTGAAAATTTTCAGTTTTCTTTGGGCTTAATTTTCCCGTTCTATGAGAAATAAATAAGATCATAACACTTTTATTAAAATTTCCTTTAGAACCCTAGAAACCAATTTTTTGTCTTTATTTCTTAGTCATTTGATCTTTTTCTGTTAAAATCCCTCAAATTCTCAACCACGTTTTATTTGTATAATTACCATAATTTTCCACTTTTCATTCGAAAATTGATTTCGGTTAAGAGTACTGCACCTGATCTTGCCCTCTGTGATAAGTCTCGATAGAAGATAAAATTTAAAAAAAAATTTTAACTTTTGTTTATTATTGTATTTAGATTTTTGCGATTGAGAAAAAAAATTTCAAAACTGCTGCTATTATCCTTTCAGTAGATGAGTAACTATTTTTTTTTAATTTTAGTTTTAATTTATGAAATGGTCTTGTGGAAGTACGCACCATTTTTGGGTAAATGTTTGCATTCTATTTCTCGTAGAAAAAAAAATGATTATTAAAACTTTTCTTTGTTATAAATGATATTATTCATTGAATCTTTAGACATCTTAGGGCAAAGATCCCTATATTTTTTTTACAATAAAAAAAAAACAAACCAGAATCTTTTTCTTCGTTGAAATGCAAAAATGTAGCTTTCAATTCAAAGTTTGTTCGTATAAATTAATTTAATCTCAGAAAAATTTTGGAATAGGCTAACGATAATTTAATTTTTAGTGAAAGAGATGTTGCAAATAAACATTTATTCAATTCCTACTATTAGCTCACTCTCTCTATATATATATTTATTTATCTTTTTCAAATTTTCAATCTTTAATAAAACACTTTCTATTCATCCAATCAAGTTCAAATAATTTTTTAAAACTTGTAGTGGATGACACTTGATGTTAATACAGTTTTTTCAAATATTAATTCATAAATTAAATTAAATTTAATTAATTACTGGTTTTCGACGCCAACTTAGATTCGTCTCCATTGTTGTAACAATGTAACTGTTAAAACAATGACAAAAGTTGGCGTTGAAAACCGATTTTCCAGCCAAACTAGCCAAACCAGGTGTGTATTGTTACAACAATGCAGACAAACCATGCTCTTTTTTTCAATTCCAACTATTAGTTCACACTCTTCCTATATATATATATATATATATATATATAGGCTTATTCTCTACAAACGAGAGATAACATCCATCAATCACAATTAGAATTTAATTTGAAGTCCAAGCACTACAAAATGTCTGTCAATCTCTGTAGACAAATGTTATAACTGTTAAATTTATTGAAAACAAACCCGAAATAATATACTTTTGAATAAATAAATAGCATTTCCCCAAAATATTGTTATTTTATTAACATTTAAAAAACCATTAAGTTTTCGTGCCAATTTCTTTTAGCTCCAAAAAAAGAAGGGAAAAAAAAGATCGAAATTTACGGGTACGCGTGATACCCCGGAAAAAAAGAGTGATAGCTTTAAAAATAAATAAATAAGTAAGAGAGAGAGAGAGAGATGAGCAGATGAAAAAATATTATACTTCTGTTTATATACCAAAATACTATTTATTTAAAAGAAATAACATTCTTTATGAACTTAAGGAGTTGTAGTTTTAGAAATATGCTATTTTTTCAAAGCTTGAAATAATACATCGAATAAATGACTTCAAAACATGAGTATTGCGCACATATATTTCAGGTTTCTTCATAAAAACAGGGGGTGTGCGTTATACGATGAATTACTAAAAATCACGGTTTACTAAAAATTTAAAAAAGCAACTTAAAAGTATAGGTGCGCATTATATGCCGGATTTTACGGTCATTTAAATCATTATATATTCTTCATCACTTTATAACTGTTTTTCTACGGTAACTTAGGAAAAAAAATATCAGCAGAGCAAAATAATTTGAAAATGAGATGGTATAAATATGTGAAAATATACATAATTTTACGTCAAGGAATTATGAGGATGACGCTTACTTTTAAAAAAGAGAATGGATTAACTATGATTTAATAATAATCATAATGAATGTACTTAAATATTAAAAATAAAGCTTTTAAATTAAAAAAAACCTGCCAATATAATAACTTAACTCAGAGGCGCAACACCCCATGAGGGGCAAAGCCTACTGTGCCCAACTCAGTATACGCGACCTTGGGCCTTAAAGTGCATGAGCAGATGTTCCGGTCAGGTGGTCAGTCTGTCGCGAAATCCCCAGCGTTAAGTTCCCAAGCAAACTTTGTACTCATTTATCGACCCACTGAAGGGATTAAAGGGTGAGAGTCAACCTTGGCCAGGCCGGGGTTTGAACCCCGGACCTGTAGTGTGAACGCACTAACCACTCAGCCACTGCGCTTCGCACATATATTATAAAGTGTTTTTAAAAAATTACCTAATACTGACACTCCAATTGAAAAAATCAGGAACACTGCATCCAAAAATAGTATTTTTTCCACTAAAAATCGGAACATACATACAATTTAGAATAATATTTAGATATACAGTTGTAAAAAGGTATGGAAAAAAATTAATATAATATTATATTATAAACCGTATACCTTCTACAAGTACTGCTTCCATAGCATAGCAGGCGTACGATAAAAAATCTAATCTTCCTTTCTTCATCTTCAATCGTGTCCTTAGACTCAACATGTCATCTAATATTTTTTAAAAAAAAATAGTTATCAAGAATTTATTTCAAAGTGTTATTAATTAAAAAGATTTATTTATTATGCTGAAAAAAAACATTTAATTTTAATGCTAAATTTACAATAAATAATCCTTTTTAAACATTAGTCTTAGGAATTAATACTGTAGGGTAAAAAACATAGTACTAGTTGTAAATCTTCCATTGTTATTTTTTTTATGATTATTTAAATGAAGTTTTAAGCTTAAGCTTTTTTTTTCTCAACAGTGTTCTACTTAGAAATAATTATCCTCAAATTCTTTTCGTTCTTATTCCTAATTATCTTGTATAAAAACTCGAGAACATTTATCAAATAAACTAGAAAGTTAAACTTTCAGGCGAATAGCCCGATTTAAATTATGCTCATTTTATAAATAACAACGAAATTTTACTTTCATAATCAAATTATGCTTCGTTTGAATAATAAATAATTAAAAAAATTAACTGTATTTTTTTTAATTATATGTAATTAGGTTTTCTGAACTTTTTAAAAATAATTATATTTTTTAAAACTTTTAAGGAAATGATTAATGGTTTTAAAAAAAATTGGTGCTTTTTTTAATCTGTAAACATTTTGATATTTAATTTATATTTGTACTAATTAAAATAAATTGCATAGAACGGGAAAGAGAACTTAGAAATAATAGAAATAAACAATTGGTGTTTTCTTCTAAATTTCACTCCGTACATTTCTACTGCCAAAATACATAGCTATTTGAAATATACACTGGTGTTCAAAATTAAGAGAACTTGCGTATTTTGTAGAATTTCATGAAAAGATTCGAACTAAATGTAAAAATACTGCTTCGAAACCAAGATGCATACCTTGTGTGGTAAATACGTAAGCTTATACTCGCATGTGTGTGGATTCAAATTTAATCGAGTAACAGGATTTTTTTATAAGCGCGCGTGCCAAAATCCATATTTCATTCGCCAGTACTCCTCAATGAATTTTTTTTTCTTTTTTTTGCAGCAGTCTGTTAGATTAAAATTCATACAGTAAAAATGAGTAATAATAAATGTTTAAATGGAAGGATGAAGTAGAGAATTGTAGGTAATCTAGAAGCAAGCCAGTCCCAAATCCAGATTTTTAAAGAATTCAGTTTAAACGCCAGCATCGTATTCAACTTATGGAAACAATTTCAGAATACCGTATCCGATGAGAGAAAGACTAAGCAAGGTCGTCTAAGACCCACAACGACCAGAGAGACATTATGATGAGACATAACTTGGATGCTACAGCTTTTCAGCTCTCTCGTGTGGCCGCGGTAGCCGAGTGGTATAGGTATCGGACAGTGGCTTGCCTTGCCACGAGTTCGAGCCCAGTACCACTAAAGACCCGCCGTGTAGGGCAGCGATGCAAGTTAAATCTGTCAAGAGCTGAAACGTCCTCCCGCTGGTGTGGTGTGGTAGTTAGAAGAGAGGGGTGCCAGCTCAGGTGTCATCCACGTCACTTGACCATGGTTCAAAATTACGTGGTCCGTCGCCAAAAGCCCTCGTGTAGCTGAACAGTGTGACGTTAATATTCAATCAATCAATTCAGCTCTCTTGTTAATTATACATGGGCCACAGAGCCCGAGTTTCAAGGATTATGAGAGAAGGCTGTTTGTAAGAAGACCTGTTCCTTGCATCCCTCTCAATACTACGAGCAACAGAGTCTGTTTAAAAGGGTGCAGAAATCACAGAGATTGGAGCATGCATCAATGAGCTACCATTCTCTTCATTGACGAGTCACGACTTCCAGTAATTCTCGTCATATTTTCACTTGGAGAGAAGCAGGGACCAATGTCCTGCCTCCAATGTCCAAGAAATTGACCATTACGGCGAAGGAGGGTAGATAAAAAAAAAATACAAACATGTATCACGTTAAATGGTCGCACAGACCTAAATGTCTTTGTACATGTGAGAATATTCGCAGGATGGACTGGACAGCCAAATCTCCAGACCTCAACCCTAAACAGTACACCAACGATACTTTGGGGTGGTCATTCGCCAACTCGCCAGTTGCAACTCGTAAACCCTCTCCGAAAACCACCCAAGGGCTAAAAACAGCATTGCTGAACGAGTGAGACCAATTGCCACAGGAACTCCCTTATTTTCAATATAAAATCACGATACGAGGCCAGTATAAATGTAAGAGAAGAAAGACCATACCCCCTGTTACCTCATTTTTTCAATTCTACGCTGCAACTGCTGTTTCATGCTTTCTAATTCCGATGAGAGTTACGCACGATCAAGCGTGTTTATTACAAGCTTTGAATGGTTATTTTTTGAGATATATAAAACCTATGTATGACCCCCAAATTTTAAAACATCAGAGCTATATCCCTGTCTTCCAAGAATGGACGCAATGCGCACTTGGTTACTACAGAGAGGTATAAAAAATATGCAAGAAAATAACAACAGTTATTTGAAGTGTTTCATGGGTTCTCATCAACGACTAAAAGGTCCTAATTTAAGTAAGTTCGATAAAAGACACATCGTCACGGCCTTACGATTGGAAAGAGGCATTTCGTAAACGGCATAGTTTGCTGACATGCTGCATTTACGCAAAAATTACGGAAAAGTGGATTACTAACGGTGAAATAAGCAGTAGGCATAAAAAAGCTGGCCGTTCGTACTTTTTCAAAAATCGAGGCGGTCGTTTGCTGTCACGTTTGGTATAGCGTAACCGGCCCCCTTCCATTACATAGTTGATCACTGATTTTAATGTAGGAAAAAGCAGAAATGTTTCAAAGTACACATTTCAGCGAAGCATTTATTCAGTTTTTAAAAGTATTATGTGAGGATGTTGGGAGTCGAACTTTATTTTTCGTTGTAGAAAGCAATAAATGATACTTGTGGTAATGTTGTATTCCGTAGGTTTGAACTGTGGCAGAAAATGTATATTTTTTTCATAATAATAAAGAAAAAGGGCACAAATAAGAATATGAAAATTTTTTAATGGAAGTAGCATATTTATGTGATATTTTTGTACATAAATATGCTAATCTGCTCAATCCAGTAAAGAATTAGCATGCAGAGATAAAGGGATTGATCAAGAGAGGACTCTGCTGTTATGAAGACACTAGTTTTTTTGAGGGGGTAAGCAATCAAGTAGCAAAGGAATGGAATAAGGGGAGAAATAAGTAGGCTTAAGAGAGTTCAAAAGAGATTCTCTGTCATGGAATTTATAAACTGTGTTGTGTGTTAATCAAAAACATAATCATAAAAGGAGAAAACAAACAGAAGTCATGCTTAAAATTAGAACGGCCCAAGATCATATCAATATCTAGAATCTTTCTTTAGAGAGAGAAATCATCTATACTTTTAAAGAGAGAGTTCCGAGAAAACTATAATATTTTTGTAAAACGATACAAAATTATGGAGAAAAAAATTTAAAGAAAGTGCAATAAAGCACTGTGTGTTTCATACTGCAGAAGGTTTTGACCTCAAATAGAAACTTTTCTGAAGAAATGAAATAAATTTCATCTCAGAACTTATAATCTAATTTCAGAAATACAATATTGGCCATTAAAATTGCCACAACAAGAAGGAAAACAAATAATGAAATGATATTTACTGATCATATACATTTTAGTGGGGGGAAACAAAATAAATTTTCAGAAAATTTGCAAGTTTAGTTCATGAGAATTTTATACCCTGAGCAACACCCTCTGGCAGCACTTATCCACCTGTGCATGGAGTTGAAGAGAGATTAGATTGCATGAACGGTATAGTTATGTAGCTTGAAACACAACGCCACAATTAATCGGTCATAGTGACTGGTGAGTGGTGGCGTGACATTCGATAACCTTTGACTAGACATTTTTAATAGGTAATAGGTAAGGCCTTTTTTAAGAAGCAAATTAATGACCCAAATTAAACTGGGCGCAATTTTTTAATTTTTATATTAACATCTCAAGCGAATTCTATTTAGATTATCGAATTAAACCGCATGATGTTACTTTTTATGCAATTCTTCTGAGAACTACAAAACAAAAGAAGCTTTTTTTCATTTTAACCCTTTACCTACCGCATTATGATTTACTGCAGTTTTTTCATGCAATATTTCTTTTTGATTCACTTTATGGAAAGTTAAGGGATATACATAAACAAAATACTCAATTTTGAGAAATTTAATTAGTTAGAGCTAATTAATTAATGAAAGATATTCAACAGTAAAATTAATTATACACAATGCTCATTTAAAATAAATAGTCAAATCGTTTTCTAACGTCTTCATTAACATATAAAAAATAAGACACTTTTTGACATTAACTATTTTTTCGGAACTTAAATAACGATCTTCGCAAACCGCCGAAAATGCTGTCAGCTGAAAACGCAATTTCTGCTAAAAAACTATTCATCTTCCCCGCTAAAATACTTATCATAGAACCCGTGCTACCATATATCTTGGAAGAGTGGATTTAAAAGAATATTCCTTCTACGTATCGTCAGAGTGTTCGTAAAAATGGTTATTCTATGTAATTTTAAAGAGAGTAGAGTACTTATAAGTATTGCGCGTCGGTAGATAAAGGGTTAATATGTTTACTCACTCTTTGAAAGTAAATATAATTTTTTTAAAATTGTAATTTAAAGTTTGGTGACCTTGTAAATCTTTTTAACGACCTTGAACCTTTGTTTGGCGATTTTGTAAACTCCTATTTTTGAAAATTGCATCGCCGTGAAAGTATTGATAAAAATAAAGGATTAAAATTTTAAAGCAAGAAAACATATATTAAGTATTCAAAAATAGTATTTGGTGTAGTAGTGCGATAAATGCCACCATACATATGACATGACATGGAGTCAAACGGAATCTGAGTGTCTGCCTGGGGAAGAGCGTTTCATATCGTTCGTAAATATACCTAAAATTCATCTACAGAAGCTATAGAGAGTGTCACGAGTGAGACACCCGACCAATAAAATCTCACATATTTATATGGTGATATATCCGGGGAATGAGAATGCCAAGGAAAAAGCTGTATCTCTTGCGATGAAACTACGTTCTTGAACCTTCCTGGCAATATGTGGGTTGGAATTATTCTGTTGAAATACAGCTTCTGCAGGCCTTGAAAGAAGAGAAAAGCTTCGGTCTCTAGAACTTCATTGATGTACTGGTTGCTGTTAGATTTCTTACAATTTGTAGCAATTGAAATCGTCGATGATATACAATCAAACCGAAAACCCTTGGTGCTGGTCAACTATGATGTTCAATAACGCATTCTGAAAGATGGCGTTCACTGCAAAGCGTCCGATACGAATGTGGTCGTCATGGTACCGTAAATTAAAGCAGGAATCGTCAGAAAAAACCATTTGTTGCCAATCACAGCCCACCATGAACTTATTGTAGCCACTGGGGCCGATATTTTGAGTGAAGGGGAACATGTATAAAAAAGTTCTTGTATGGAGTTCTCCTTGATGCAGATGTCGATGAATTGATGAAGCAGGCGATGAAACACCTGTAGCAGTTGACCAATGAACTGTCTAGATGAGGCTGTACGATCTATCAGCCCTACGTGAACCAGGTGTCTATTATCACGCGTTGAAGTCACTTTTCCGGATCCTCTCTCGGATTTCCAAGTTTTCTGATTCTCGTCAGTCTGCTGCTTCTAAATACGTATCATTGTGCTGCTGTTACGCTACGCACGAGCTGCTATTACATGATAGGATGATCTTTCTTCCTAAAAGGCATAATTACGAATCACCTAACGTTTATCACTCGCATTTAACCACCGAAAAACATACCCGCCTCACTACAACCGTCTATTTACGCCGATCCATCAGCCGTTCAGAGGATGCTGCTTAGTCCACGCATGTGTGATAACGCTAAGATTCAAATCATTCGCATATCATACCCTGCTTTGCATTTGCTAAAACTTTCAGCTTAATTGAGTCGTTCCATCATGGTGTTGCAATTTTCACAAACATGGGTTTGCTGAAATATTTCTCCAAGTACCTCACAATGTTGTAAATGTTCTTAAACTTTAAACTCGAGAGATTTAAGTTGACGCGAGTGTCATTTACAACATAAAATGTCAGTAAATTTCTACAAAATTCATCAACTAAAATAGCATTTTTTCTGCTATATAAGTATGTGACGGGGCTTTATCGCGACTTCTATTAAAAAACTGCTTGGGAAAACTTTGGGGCCAGAATGGCAATTCTTTCCAACCCAAGAAGAGAAAGTGATTATGCAGATTAGGAAGTGTATATATTGGAGCTTTAGTGTTCGTGTGGAGTTCTAAGAGAAGAGTTCTAAGAGGAGGTTCCCATAGTTCTAATGAGGAGGTGTATTAGTGCCAATGAAGTTCTAGGAGAGGGCTAGGAGAGTTATAAGTGAAGTTCGAAATCAGAAGATTATCCATTTTCCGGATCAAGTTGGATTAAGGAGTATATTGACGATGTAAGGACCGTAGCTGTTCGCCGTGGAATAGCGGTAAGAAAGCTTTAGGCCTAGAGCGGATTCTAGTAAGTTAGGAAATCATCTATAAATATAGATTCGGTGGTTTATTGCGCAATTTGTTAGTATTCTATGTCATATCACTCCTGATCATAAGCCTCCTAGAATAGTGTTGTTTTGCTGAATATAAATTGGAATAATAATAAACTAATTTTATCATGGAAGCGTTTGGTGGTCAATCTTATCTGCTCAAACCTAGGTCGTGTGGATGAAGAGTTGATACCCACAGCCGATGGGATATTACAAGTACTATATATTTAATACGAAAAATTTATATATATATTTTGCTGAAAAAACTACTTTCTGTCTGATTGTCACTACTGTAAGTCCTGACTGAGGATTTTTAATTGCATAAAAGGAAATTAATTTCAAAATTTACTTACCAGGTATGTCAGATGCTTGACCATATGAATTTCTCTGACGTGGTACTATATCTTCATTTGAACTATACCTATCGAAGTTAGGAAAGCTACGCAAGACCTTTTCCAATTGAACCGATTCTTTTTCAATAGTATTAAATTTCTCGAAACTTCTTTGGCGTTCTTGTGTTTGCCACGAGCAATGCGGTCTATCCAAAATACTTTCTGTTGGAACTGGCTCTGTTTTAATATTACTGCCATCCATGCATATGTAAGTATCAAACTGTGTATCAGCAAACGAAGGGGTATTAAGCAGGATTTCTGGTTGTGGCTTTGATAAAGTAGACATTTCTACTATTTCGGAATAAACCACCTCGATTTCTGTCGCCATGGCGTCTTTGCAAATTTCGAAAATTACAGTCAAAGATATTCACTCATGCATAGTCCAAGCAGATGAAGATTTTAAGAATGGAAATGAATCTGAAACAGGAAGAAATTATAATAAGAAGTTAAGAATTACAAAACAATGAGGAAACTATACGTGCTTTTCAAGATGATGAAGGAATAGGTTAAGTTTGAAAAATTAAAAAAAAAAATAAACATTGCTATTACTTGGCTGTAAAAAAGTAGTATTTTAGGCCGTTTGTATTTAGTCTGAATATTGCATAAGTGAAATATCTCGAATATAAATGTTTTTACAAGTTATTCATTAATTTTAAGTTACGATATTTTATTCAAGTACCGTATATTTCGGCGGAACGATTATATTTACATTTTGAATATCACATTGTTCTTTTGGTAAATCTAGTATTTGAATTTTTCTCCTAGAAGCACTTTCCACGGAATTCTAAAGCACTTTTTCGGTCGATTTTAACTTCTTATGTTGATTGCTAGCATACTTTCTTCTGCCAAATTTTTTTATTCTTGACATAATTACTTGTTTGAAAAAAAAGTTAAATACTTTTAAAATCTTATGAATATTATCAAATATAAGTAAAAAATAAATATTTCTTATGAAAATTAATGTAAAATATTAAGTAGTCGTATGCCACAAGAAATTTCGGAATAGACGTACGTGGTTCAAAACATTGACATAAACTGAAATTTAAAGTAAGAAATTTTGTCACGCAGCTTGGAACAATATCTCACGAATAAAGGTGGCTAAAAAATAGCGGGGTTATACATTCAAACGAAAAAAACAATCAGAAGTTTATATAGATCAAACACAGAGGAAACTACATATTTAAAGTTCAAGGGGGAGTATCAAAAGGAGCGTGGTCATTTGTTAAGATTTTTATTTTTCATATTTTAGGGCTATTTTATCAACAAACATATAAGTATTATACATTTTTAGATTCAGAAAAATATGCACTATTTTTTAGAACTAAAATTGAAAAATCGATTTTTTTAAAGTATACGTTGTCCCTCTTTCTTTAAGTGCACGCACCTATACTTTTAAACAGCATTTATTTAAATTTTAGGTATGTGAGCCGCGTATAACGTTCATCCTTACTTTTTACGAAGAAACCTGAAATGTACATGTGAGGTGTTCTTATCTTTCGAAGTTATTTATTCAAAGTATTATTCACGCTTTTGGACAATGGAATTAAACTAAGAGCTAAATATCGACTTTACTATGTAACGGGTCTATTCGCGAACCTCTCCCTAATCCTCTTGGGGAAATTTACTTCTTTTAAATGTTGTTCTCTCTCTCTCTCTATTAAAAACTTTCTCCCGAAGAAGACGCGGTTATGTAAATGAAAGCTTATATTTAAGCAGTAATTTTTAGGTACGAGAGAGAGAGAGAGGTTAGGAGTTAAATGATAGAAGTTAGTGATTAACGTAAAGTAGCAAAAAGCTAGTCGAGAGTGACTCGACGATTAATTAATTATTATTTAAGATTGATAGTTGAGGATTTAGTCAAAAAATAAGATATATTGGACTTAATAACGATCAGAAGTCGAATAGTTGAGAAAGGAATACGGTAATTCAAATTGTAAGTATTCAAGGAGTGCTAAACGCAAGTTAATTAAATCGTTATATATTATTAAGTATTCTTTCTTATAGTAGTTGCTCCTATACTTTATAGTAGTGTGCATTTCCTAACGTTGTTGAGATTTATTAAGGGAGTAATAAATTATACTTGTTCTTATTATTGGCTGATCTTCATTCTAAGTTCCAAACATTAATAAACGGGGTTGGAAGGGGGGCGTTCCTTACAACTATTTACATGAATTACCAAGTAATGAGAGAAGTAAATAAGCAATGTATCTTTTTCAAAAGAACAATACCTTACTTCATTTAGAAAAATTTCATTTTCAAGAGGGTAAAATACTAAAAAAAATGTCAGTAACATTAAATCGAATTTTCTACGAGTTTTGCACTTGCATTATACAACCTTTCAGTTGACAGAATATTGAAATTTCTTGATCAGAAATGGATAAATGTTAATGAAAGAAATAATTGCTTTACATGGACTGAAAATGGAAAATTTTTCTTTGAACTTGTAATTCACTTGCTCAATTTTTTTAAAAAAGAAATAAAGAACAACTAAATTAACTGAAAGTAGTTGGTTGGTTGTCAACTTACTAATTGAATTTAAATAACTTTTTTTTAAAAAAAATCATCGTTTTATTTGTATCTGTTAAAAAATCTAATATGTTTCTCAAATGAGGCGTTTTTAACGTAGAAAATAGTTTTATTTGAAAGAATTGAATTAAAAATTCTTAAGAGCGTAGATTTAGTCAAATTTAGATAGTAAATTATGTTATGATTTATATATATATTTTTATATTTTTCAGGTATATAATATTCGTCAAATATCTTTTTAGGGCATTTAACTATTTTTTACACTGAGACACGTTACGTGATAACCAGTACAGAAAAGTTATTATTTGTAAAAAGAAATACTTTTCACGTTATTCAAAAACCGCGTCAAAAGAAGCACAAAACTTTTTAAATTTGAAAATCCATTTAAAATTGAAAACTGAATTGGGTTATTTTATAGAGAATTTTGTATTAACATTTATTTTTACTAAGCATTTTTATATTTCAGTACTTTTACATTCGTCAATAAGTTAAGTAACATACATAAGTTAAGTAACTCTTTTTTGCAATATTTAACCCATAGATGGCATTGTCTATAACAGGGGTCAATAATTTTTTAGCTGTGGCGTGCTAAACTTATCTAGCAATATGATTCAGCGTGCCTCACAATTGGGCATTTTTTAAACAATTCGATTCCCATGATAATGCATGCAGAATTAGAAAATAGAGGTCAATAATACAGATAATATTCACAGTTTCATTATATTTTAATTTTACGTCATTTAAAGATATTTCTTAACACAAAAATAAACAGCAGTTTCTTCAACAAAAACTTAAAAAATTAAAATTGTACATCATTTGGACAAATTTTCAAAATTTGTTTGTGGTTAGTAGTTAATTATAAGGCTATCATTTTAATTGAATAGGTAGATATTGTATTTTTAAGTATAAAAATAATGAGGTTGATTCATGTGACGTCATAGTCACACGATAAAAATTATCTTGTGTTTCCAACTAATCAATTCACGCGCTCCGGTGTTGCCAAATTTTGCTCTTTGCAGAAACTTTCTCTTAAAAAGTACATATGTACACAAAATGCATTTTATTTAAAAGTATAAACATAAAATACGACTTTTTTTTAATTAAAAAAAAATCTTTTTCAAGAAATTTTTTTCCCTAACATTTAAACATATTTAATCAAATATGAAATTTGAAATTTTATCCGAGTTTTACAAGTAGAACAAGTACAATTAGTTTAATGTTTGTTTTGAATTCAATGGAAAACACGTGTTTGTTTTTATCATGTGACTTCATCAATCAAGCCCATTGTAACTATTGTACTGTATTTTTTGGAGTGAGTGAATATTAACGTCACACTGTTCAGCTACACGAAAGCTTTTGGCAACGGACCACGTAATTTTGAACCATGGTCAAGTGACGTGGACGACACCTGAACTGGAACCCCCTTCTCCTAAATACCACACCACACCAACTTAGAAGGAATATCCTACCAATACTTCTTAGCAGGAATATTCTTTAAAATCCACTCTTCCAAGATATATGGCAGCACGGGTTCTATGATG
>BMAV01004644.1:0-20619 GCA_019973955.1 Trichonephila inaurata madagascariensis | reverse complement strand
AATGGTTCTGCATCTGATTTCAAATTGCATTAAGTTTTCTATAGCCAATACATAATCTGTTTTTTTTTTGTTTTTCTTCTCTCTTATAAGCTAAAGTAACAGGGGGAGAATTACAATTATTGGATTCTTCCACTAATTCTGCAGCTAATAAATTTTGTATTTGCTTATTAATCTCAGCTTCTGAAGTGGCTGAAGTTCTATAAGCTCGCGAAGAAATTAGGAGATCTGATGTTAAATTAATTATAGGGGGTTCCCATCTTATTTTACCTACATCATATTTTTTTTCGAAATAATTATGAGAGTATTCTGAAATAATTTGTATTAGTTTAGTTGATAGTTCTTTAACAGTCAGAGGTGAGAAAACTTCCTCTGAGGTATTTACTAACTTTTCCTGTATATGTAATGAAATTTGTTTAGTGAGTGTGGATGCTGATTATTTACAATGATTTATCCATTTTGTAGTAATTGGTTATGTTCACAATCAATAACAGATTTATATTGACTACATTCTGATAGTCCTAGAATAATATAAGGTAGACTATTATCAATAATATACGGATTTATGTTTCTTTCTACCTGTCGATTTGTTAAGTAAGCTTTGCATAATTTGTTTAGTTGAAAATTGTCATGAGCTTGGTTAATATGTACAAGCCTAGTTGTTGGTTTTAGTAATCTAAGTTTATTTACAATATCTGCTGAAATTAAAGATAGAGTGGATCCAGTATCAATACCAATATTCATATTGTTCTGTTTAGGTAAATTGTCCAAGTTAACTAGGCTTGGCAATAATGAAATGTGTCCGGACACATGTAACTGTCATTATGCTGGGCCAGAGGCCTCAGTAGAGGGGTGTTGTCTCTGATTCAGAATTTGTTGACTGCTAACAGAGTTCTCTGAGTTCTGGAAACAGTGTTAGTAGCTAAGGATGAGTCACAAGTAAATGAGGTTTGTCTCAATAGATGTTGATTAAAAGGACATTGTAGTTTCCAATGTGAAGCATTATGAATTCCTTGTTGTGTACAAATACTACATTTATATATTTATATGGCGGCATTCCATGTTGAAAATGAGTGTGGTGTGTTTGGGTCTAAATCCTCGATTGTTAAAGTTATGAGCATGCTGATTTGGGAGATGTTGGGAACGCATTCTATTAAAATTTTGAAAGTTGGGTCGAAAAGAGTGGCGATTTTAAAGTACAAAAGTATTTTGTTTCGGTTAAATGGGCATATTTTGTCTAAAAGTATTTTGTTCATGTTTAGCGGATTGTGTTTTCCTTAAGATTGTAGCTACCATGATCCATTTTGTGGGTGAGGTAGGAGAATTTATCGTCATTAATTGTTTAATATTGGTGGGTATTCCATCAGTAAGTCCTACCAAAATAAATGTAGGAGATAGACTTAATTGTCTATCATAATTTAGTTTTTGATGAAAATATTGCTCTAAATGATCTTTTAATGGAGCTGTGAGAAATCTGCTTAACTTAGAACATTAGGTTTTAAAAAATTTTCAATAAGAAACGCTCGAACAAAATTTTCTAAAATTTGAAATATTAAGGCAAGAGTTAATGTAATGAGTTATTGCAAAGCCTTTTAGATATCTTGATATGTTTACAATTTTCCAATTATCATCTTTATTACTGAGTGAACATGCATTATTGAAATAACCAACCAGTTTCTATCATCATCCATTTTCATAATCAAAAGGGACCATATATGGTTCATTAGGGTTTGATTATAGTAATTTATTACAGTCGAATCTTCGTCGTTCCATTATTCGCCATTTTAAAACCAGATCTGAGAATCATACAGAAATGAAAAATTCTAATTTAACTTAAAAAAATACCAAAACATAAAATTGAAATTTCAACAAAAATCAAAACATTTGCAGCTATTAATTATTAAAACTCAAATATCAAACATTACAGTATTTAAATTTCTTATTTCAAAATATATTGTTTTATAATAATTAGAAACAGGTATTGCAACACTATTAAAAATATGTCAAATAATTTTTCATGAAATTTTAAGCATAAAAATATCAAAGATTAGAATCACTTTTATAAAAAAAATCGTACATATAAAATTTTCAATATAAGTGATTTTGAAAATAAAATTTCTTAATATATAAAATACGTTTTAAAATAAATCACCAAAAACCACAGGATCTCCCACCTTTGAAAAACAAAACGAAAACCCCGCTGAGCTCAGCATTCACTCTTTCAATTTAGTAACGCACATTTAAAAAATTCACTTTTCTGTTGACGGTTGCACTTTTCGACGAAACACGAACCCGTTATAGGTTTTTCACAACACTTCTTTGATGAATTTGATGAAAACGAAGCCGTCTCGCACAAACTTGACCGCGGATTTCCTCCTGCTTAATGAATTAGTTGAAAACATCAGGAATTTTTGTAAACGGATAAAGGGTTTTCCTTTGTTGTCGCTGGGAACGCACACTTTATTTCTAATTTGCATGCATATCTTTATGACAAAGTCTAAAAAGTATGTAACTTTGCAATTGTTATTGTGAAAAAAATGTGTGTGAAATAGTATTCTTAAATTTTAACGTTCTCTCGCCTAAATTTTCTTTATTATACATTTCAAATATTAGTAGGTACTATAAAAGGTATCCAAACACAGTCACAAACCATGTAATGATTAAGTTTGGAATGTCTGGATACCTAGAAATAAAAGCTTAAATTATGATATTTATATTTAGATGTAAAATATAAGAACACGAAGTGGTTGCATTGATTTTTTAGAAAGAAAAAAGAAACGAAAAGTTATGATTAATTCTCTAAAATAAGCAAAAATTACATTGTTTTAAAAATGTGATTTTAAATTTATCTCCACAAAAGGTAAGCGAAATAAACATGGTTTATCAAAACAATTTTATTTTTTTTCGCTTAGTAACACCTCTATCCGCATCCTTCCAATTAACAAATCCTCTTGAGAAAACTTAAGTCTCTTAAAACACTTTTATTTACAACCAACCCGCACTTAAATATGCGTATATATTATTTTTCTTCAATCCCCATAATACATACATCAAATACGCATGCCTACTTGGGAAAACGGTGTCATATGGGAGCGAATCGCGTAACTTTTAATCGGCAGTCAGGGATTAATTATAAACCGTACAAAAATTATCGAGATAATTGATTTTGTATATAATTTTGTATATGACAAGTCCATGGGGCCACTGGTATTTATTATACATGTTCTTGACTTAGTATTGCTAAATTAATTATAAAACACATTGTGCGGTACTGATTCATTCATAAGAGCAATATATCAGTGAAAATGTGTCCTATTTTGTATTATGGCAGAATGTATTTGTTTGTTTACTTTCTGTAAATTAGTAATTTTCTTAAATAATCTTTAGTTTTCGACTTTTCAATATGCTCGTACCCTTCTCGTAGAGTTACCACGCCTCCCCCAGCTGGATAAACGCTTTAAATCATTATAATTAAAATGTGCACAAAAATGTGTAAGTCGGATTACTGTTTGATCAGAAAATATTTTGAGATTGAGTTTATTCCACCAGTTAGTACTAAATTATCCCCGATTATGAACGTGAATATCTAAATTAGGTCTTCTACGTATAGTCTAGACTTTTAAGCTAGTGAGAGAAAGTGATGGAGAGAGTATAGATTATTGGCTAATAAGATATTAATCAAAATTAGAGTTAACTCAAATATTTGATAATTGTAATAATTAAGGTATCCGACAACGTTCGGAACCGTGATTTTAAAAAAGCGCATAAATGGATAATTCCTTTATTTCAGCGTCACCTCAGATCAGATCGCATGCATGCACCGTTCTTTAAGGACATTTTGACAAAAACAAATTATTTAAATATAATATTTCGGCAAAAAATTAACTTAGAATAACCTTGTATTAAAAATGGGTTCTCCTTTTGTGGAAAATGCTTCTATTATAATAATATTTTGCCTGTAAATAGCTCAGACCTCTCTACAGAGGCTCAACTATGATTTTTTAAGAAATCACATTATTTTCAGAGTTACAACCCATTGAAATAATTTTCGGCGTTTTTTTCTTAAAATTTCTCCCCTCTGTTGCCGTAAAACACGGATAAACCCACTTCTAAGTTTTTTATTTCAAACATTCTAGTTGAGCCTCTGCACAGAGTTCTGAGCTATTTACAGGCAAAATATTATTATAATTGCTGCATTTTTCACAAACGGAGACTATTTTGAAAATTGTTCATTCTAAGTTTATTTTTTGTCAAAATAGTGTACTTAAAAATTTTTTATTTGTAATACTATTCTTAAAACAATTTTATATACATTTTATAATCTAAGTGACACTGAATATCATAAATATTTTCCATTTATACGCTTTTCCAAATTTATGGTTCTGAACGTAGTCGGATACCTTGAAGTGACTAATGGTCACTGGACATTAAATAGAGATTAGATAACTAGGAAGATAGTGTATTCCAACCTGTGAAGTAAGCGCATTGGTACTTAACGCCTTCTCATACTTCACGTACCTCGTTTTTTATCTGCGTATTGCTTCAATTGGGCACATCTCTTATTTTAGATTGCTTAAACTTTTGTTGTTGATTGTGTGACAAATAAATTGAGTAATTTTGATGTGGCTAGTCTTCCTTCTCCTCCTCCCACATCTCTATGCGTTGATAAAAAAACCTCACTGTTTTTTTTTAAATCAAATAAAACAAATGAAGAGTAATTTTTCTCAAAGATTTTTGCCTCTAGCTTATTTTATACAGATTTATTCAAAGAAATATAAAACTTCGCTATTCCAATTTTAAAGCAAATTATGCAGCGTTATATGAAACCAAAACTTTTTTACCAAAATAAAGTTTTGTAATAAACCGATATAGTAAAACAAAAAAAAAAAACTTACTCAAAACACAAACCAGAAGAAAAGGGGAAGATAATTGGATGATTGTTTATTATAATGCCCTGATTGTAACTGTAGGAGTGTGTACATAAATTATCTTCGGAAATTCAATCTAACATCAGCGAATAAAACAAAAGTTTAAAATAATTTAAACCAACGAAAGTTTCCGTTTATTGTCACCGATTTAAGACAAAAAAAAAGTGTAGAATCGTTTATTACAAATTCATAGAATCTCTTTGAAGTCTTTCTATATTAGTTTAAAGCAGGGGTAATTAACCTTTTTTCCCGCCAGACCATGTATATATATTTTAATTTTTTTAAAATTTTATTATTATTATTCCTCTCTTTGAGACATTCCTTATTGTTCTCTTTTCTTAGCTTCATTTTAATATAATAGCAGTTTTTCTTCCACGTCTTGTATTAGGCTTAACTTTTCATCTTGGTTTTTTTTTCCCTATTATGTCGAAAGTTTCTGCTGTACGGGGAAGGTGGATCCATAAAGCATTGCTTTAGAAATTTAGAAATCATAATAGGTCTCCAATTTAGTCCAAAGACTTTTTTTGTATCTACATTTGTTGTGTCTGGTGAATTCCAATTTCTTCCTGCTTTAGCACTGTAGGTTCTAGTACTTTTTCACTTTTATTTTATATTACTATACATATATATATGACAAGTATTTCACGCGCCCGGTAACATGGTTATTGGGGCATTGATATTCTTAGACCAAACAGCAACGGATATTTAAATTGTGGGAAAAAATCAAAAGTATTAAAATTTATTCTTCTTAATTTTATTTTAATACTATATTAACCTCTCTATCAGCCACATGCAAAATAATTCCAATTTTTTGTAGTTTTGCTGAGTTTCCAATAGTTTCTATTTCCTTCGATCAATGCCCAGTGAGTGAGTGAGTAAATATTATCGTCCCAATATTGAGATACTCGAGGGGTTTTGACGGCGATTCTCGCAATCTTGTAACATTTTTTAAGTGACAAGGATGACTCCTCATCTCTTAACATCCACACTACTCCAACGGTAGGAATTTTGAGCTTCGTCTGATTTAACGTGAACTGACCTACTCTGAACAATGGATCATCAGGCCTAAAATCATTATACGCTGGTCACGAGTATGTTACCTTGACCACTAGGCTATCGTGGCCACGATCCATGTCCAAAACTAATGATTACATTCTACTGTCATACAAACAAAGCTACCATGTAATTAGATAGTTTTTTTTCTCTTTTGACAATTCCTCACTTTTTTTTATTTCACATAGTTTTTATTTAGTCAATATACAAACTTTGACAATAAAGTTCGGTGAATAATCCTGTAAAATTAAAGTAGATGAAATATTAACGAAACTTCCCATAACTATGCATCCCAGAGATCTACCATACAAATCCTGGAAACTTTGCAAGAAGTCTTCTTTTGGGATGGAGCTCAAAAGCGTCGTCACGTTTCGTTGAATGTTAAGAATATCGTCAATATCAATAACATGTTTTTCTCATCCCTAAATTCTGGGTAACGATTTTTCGCACGGATTTGTGGTTAAACTACAGTTCATCAACTATCATGCACATAGTCAATTGGCGATCTTTAGTGATATATCACCTCACTTTTTCAATGCTTTTTTTTACTGAAGGAGATCGCCAGTCTTCCGCTACGGGGGTCGTCAGAGGCACTTTTCCGGCTTCGTATCGTAAACACACTTCATGAACAGTGATAGGTGGGAATTACAAATTGTAATTTTGCAATAAAAATAAAGAAATATTAACATGCAATTTTTTTAAAAAATTATATTGCTTTTAGTAATGCATAAAAAAATTGCATTTTATTTTTAAATTAAAGAAAATAAAGGATTTTATTTTGCTATATAATAGTATATGCAAATCCGAAAATACCGCCGAAATACTTAGTCTAGTCAAACACGAATGAAACACGTGGCTATTTGTTTAACGTACCATCATGTGATTATGAGGTCAGAAGAATCGCCCGAGTCTATTGCTTTTATCATGTGATTTTAAGGTCACGTGAGTTTATGAACTAATGGAAAGGAAACAGGTAATTGTAGTTATCACGTGACTATGACGTCGCATGAATTAAGTCCATTCTGAATTACAAAGCAAAATTTGCCAAGTGTAAGTTCTTTTTTATGCTTAATAAAAATTTTGAAATTATCTTGACTTAATTTGCTTCGTAAAATTTATAATATATTTCTCTAAAGCTAAAGTTACGTATTCCCTTATATTTTTACAATCTAATGCTTATCACACAAAAATGAATCTAAATATTTTTTTACTCGTTTTTCATGCCATAAAGATAAGTGAGCCAAATATTCCTATCTAGAAAGATATATCATTTGTTGGCAGAAATCTTATAATTATCTTTAAACTAGAAATGAAGGTAAATGTCGAACGCAATATACTTCTTTTACATTTTTATTATTATTGAAACCGGTGAAGTATATTTTGATCGTGATAAAATAATTTTGTTTTCACCAAGAAATGGAAAACTTTGACATATAAATTCCTAGTTGGTAGAAAAAAATGGCCTCAAAATATTTTTGACAGAGGTTACCTTCAACAAAGAACAAGCAAAAATATTTCGTCTTTCAGGTTTTTCCTTTCACTATTATTTTTCCAAAACCCGTATTACGGAACCAAATCACGCAAAATTTTTGAATATTCTAAAATTTATTCAGGTTCCAGATTTTTCCAAAGGTATTTTTTTTTGAATATATTTTACATCAAGAAGCCTAAACCGTCAGTGAAAAACATATTTACATTTACCCCCCCCCACTTCAGAAATTCCGTAACTTGGTTTCAGTATCAAAATGGCTTCTTTATTTTTGAAAAGTAAATAAACACCCAAGTATTTTTACCCATTTATATGTCTACGTTTTCAAACGCAATCAAAAAAGTTGGATGGCAACTGTTGTTAAATATATTTGCAGATGTTCTATATAATGTGTTGTAACGTCGTCAGCAGTTAGTACACAAGAAAATTTGTTACAGCCTCATCTTAAAATTTTAAACAGTATTTAATAGCTTCATATGTTATTAAAATGTTCATTAAATAGGCCAAGCCGGGCGGACAGCCTTTTTCACTCGAGGTCAATCCTTATTCCGCAAGGCACTCGACAATCCCTTGCTTTTCCGGGTTCCAGTTTACTCCATGGTTCTCTGTTTCCATTCAGGGTTCCGTCCGTCTCACTCCAGGGCTCTATCTCCAAGCTGCTTTCTCTCCTCGTCCAAGTTCTCTCCGTCCGTTTCTTTCCCAAAATTTTCCACCCTTTAAAACAATTGGGGTCCACCAACGCCCCTCGTTTTCCTCATTGGCAGGTCAAAAAAAAAAAGGTCTCCCCCTTCCTTCCTAATTGGCAGGTCAAAAAAAAAGGTCTGTCCTCGTCCCTGGGCCACTTTCGTCTCCCATTTGCGCAGAAAACACAAACACATTTCTCGTCCGTCTGGAATCCAAGGGCGTCATAATTCTCATCCATTCATCTCACACCTGGGCCTCACAGCCCCACTCCCTATGCACCGACTCTGCATACAGGCCTCGCCTATTCAAGCCTTTCATACAGGAAGCTCTATTGTCACCGGCATTCTTAGCCATTGAATTGGCCGACCAGATGTCCGCGCTTGTCCGAGGCCAGACAACAAACAATGACCCCATGGCCACCTGCACTGTCACCCAACATATGTTTGGGATGAATAGATAGGGGGATTCAGATGAATTGATAGGGTGGGATTCACCCCAATCGAAGACGTCACAACCCTTCCCCTGGGAAAAAGGGCCATTTCACTGGGCTGCTCTTGGCCTCAGGCTAGATCAGTTCTTAACATTTCACACCGAAAGGTTGTCTTATCAATGAGACTGACCAGGACAGCAATCCAAGGAATAAATACAATCAAAAAGTAAAATAAATAAATAAATCCAAAATTTATAAAACATTCACTTTACAACTAAAACTTAAATCCCAACTCTTGGATTCTTTTTTCTTTTCTGTAAGTTACATCACACCTTAAATTTTCAGGGTTTCAAAGAAGTTAAATCAAATCATAATATTTCACTAATTCCAATACATTAAATCGCTCAATCAACTGTGTTAAACATCTGTGAGTATTCACCTTACTAAGAGATACAAAAGATTTTCAATAACACATAATATCCTTCCACCTTACACACACACAAACACACATACTCCTACAGATATTAATTCACACCTAGCACAAATCCAAAGAATTGCTTATTCCCATCAACTAATTCCAAAGATATTAAATAAACAAAATAAACACCTATAAATTCCAAGCTTTGCAAATAACAGTAAAACAACTTTTTTTTTAAATCAAGACGTTTAAATCAAGACCTTCTAAATTAAGTTAAATTTTGGCTATAAGTAGGCATTCTCACAACCATTATGACAAGTTATTAACAATTCATGGTATTGTCTTCCATTACGTTAGTTATTGAGGAAAATTAGACACTTTAATTGGGAAATATAATCAAAAGTATTAAAATTTATTCTTCTTAATTTTATTTTAATACTATATTAACCTCTCTATCAGCCACATGCAAAATAATTCCAATTTTTTGTAGTTTTGCTGAGTTTCCAATAGTTTCTATTTCCTTCGATCAATGCCCAGTGAGTGAGTGAGTAAATATTATCGTCCCAATATTGGGGTATTCGAGGGCTTTAGGCGGCGATCCCTCCTGGTAATATTCTACCATTTTTAAGTGACAAGGATGACTCCTCATCTCTTAACATCCACACTACTCCAACGGTAGGACTTTGGCTTTGTCTGATTCAACGTGAATTGACCCACTCTGCACAATGGGTCATGGCCTAAAATCATGATACGCCGGTCACGATTCCGTTTCCATGACCACTAGTCTACCGTGGCCACGATCCATGTCCAAAACTTTTAATTACATTCTACTGTCATACAAACAAAGCTACCATGTAATTTGATAGTTTTTTTTTTTCTTTTGACAATTCCTCACTTTTTTTTATTTCACATAGTTTTTATTTAGTCAATATACAGCCTTTGGCAATAAAATTCGGAGAATAGTCCTGTAAAATTAAAGTAGATGAAATATTAACGAAAGTTACCTTACTGTCCTTTTGAAATAGTCACCCCATAACTATGCACCCCTGAGATCTACTATTATACAAAAATCCCAAACTTTGCAAGAAGTCTTCTTTTGGGATGGAGCTCAAAAGCGTCGTCATGTTTCGTTGAATGTTAGGAATATCTTCAATATCTATAACATGTTTTTCTCACCCATAAATTCTGGCTAACGATTTGTCGCACGGATTCGGGGGTTAATCTTACAGTTCATCACCATCATGCACATACCAATTGACGATCTTTAGTGATTAATCACCTCACTTTTCTCAATGTTTTTTACTGAAGGAGCTGGATTACTGAATATTAACGTCGCACTGTTCAGCTACACGAGGGCTTTTGGCAACGACCACGTACTCTTTGAACCATGGTCAAGTGACGTGGACGACACCCGAGCTGGCACCCTCTCCTCCTAACTACCACACACCACACCAACGCGGGAGTGACGTTTCAGCTCTCGACAGATTTAACGCATCGCTGCCCCACACGGCGGGTCTTTAGGCATGGGGTTCGAACTCGTGACATAAGTGCTTTCACATCCGGATACCTATACCACTTGGGTACCGTAATAATTTTAATGATTGAGATCGCCAGTCTGCCACGGGGTTGTCAGAAGCACTTCTTTCCGGCATTATCGAGAATGGCAACTATCGCATTACCAATACTTCATGGACAGTGATGTGGGTGGGAATTACAAATTAACAATTTGGCAATAAAAATAAAGAAATATTAATATGCAGTTTTTAAAAAAATTTATAATGCTATCAGTAATTTACAAAAATAAAAAAATTGCATTGTTTTTTTAAATTAAAGGAAGTAAAGGATTTTATTTTGCTATATAATAGTATATGCGAACTGAAAATACCGCCAAAATACTTAGCTCCGTCAAACACGAATGAAACATGTGGCTATTTGTTTAATCAAAAAATTCATCATGTGATTATGAGGTCACATGAGTTTATGAACTAATGGAAAGGAAACAGGTAATTATATTTATCACGTGCCTATGACGTCGCATGAATTAAGTCCATTCTGAATTACAAAGCAAAATTTGCCAAGTGTAAGTTATTTTTTATGCTCAGTAAAAATTTTGAAAATATCTTGACTTAATTTGCTTCGTAAAATGTATAATATATTTCTCTAAAGCTAAAGTTAACTTATTCCCTTATACTTTTACAATCTAATGCTTATCACACAAAAATGAATCTAAATATTCTGTTTTTACTCGTGTTTCCTGTCATAAAGATAAATGAGCCAAATATTCTATCCAGAAAGATATATCATTTGTTACAGAAGTCTTATAATTATCTTTAAATTAGAAAAGGAAATGTCGAACTTAATATACTTCTTACATTTTTATTATTGAAACCGGTGAAGTATATTTTGGTCGTGATAAAATAATTTTGTTTTCACCAAGAAATGGAAAACTTTGACATATAAATTCCTAGTTGGTAGAAAAAAAATGGCCTCCAAAATATGTTTGACAGAAGTTACCTTCAACAAAGAACAAGCAAAAAAATATTTCGTCTTTCAGGTTTTTCTTTCACTATTATTTTTCCAAAACCGTATTACGGAACCAAATCACGCAAATTTTTTGACATATTCTAAAAATTTATTCTGGTTCCAGATTTTTCGAAAGGTATTCTTTTTGAATATATTTTACCATCAAGAAGCCTAAATCCGTCAGTGAAAACATATTTACTATTTACCCCCTCCCCACTTCAGAAATTCACGTAACTTGGTTTCAGTATCAAAATGGCTTTTATTCTTGAAAAGTAAATAAACAAAGGCAAGTATTTTACCCATTTATATGTCTACGTTTTCGAACGCAATCGTGTTGATGGCAACTGTTGTTAAATATATTTTGCAGATGTTCTATATAATGTGTATAAGCGGTCAATCCTTTTTCCAAAATATTTCAAAAAAGGGCACATTTTTTTATTCTATGCATTTAAGTATTATACTCAATATAATGTCAAAATGGAAGAATTTTATTTTAGTTTTGAATTTTAAAGTTTTCATACTATTTTTATTATATAATCCTTTACCACGAAAACCCCAAAATATTTGCGTTTATAGGTACACTTTGGATGCTATGATAAATGTTTTATAAATCATAAAAGAATTTCTCTCATACTTACAAAAAAATTATGTTTGTGTATATTTTTGAAACAGTTGAGGATCTTGTGTATGTGCGTGTGTATGGATATATATACATCCACACACATATTGAAGCATAGTGTATTACAATGTCGTGCATTGCAATGGGGGACTAAGATAATGTAGGGTTTTTTTAAGGGCTCACAGGACTCTTAAATTGCAAATTTTTGAAGATTTGAAAAATAATGTATGTTAAAGCCTCAATATTTCTAAGTATTTCGGTACAAAAATTATGTTGATGTTGTGTCTCTCAAAGTTACAGAAATCAGTAGTGAAATTTCTAAACAAAAACCCTATCTCTTTTCTTTTATCTTTAACTTCATTTTTCGCGTAAAACAGCCCTTAGCTTCCCGTGCAGGATTTCAGAAGCTATTTATGAAATTGAAGTTTTAGCTTGGAAATTTTATATACTGCAAGTTCAAAAATAAAGATCTTCATAACTTATACATCAATTTTCAAAAAAAAAAAAAAAAAAAAAAATAGAAAATTTATTTAAATTTGTTTTTCTTAAAAATTTTAAAATTTTTGTTATAACTGTATTTAAAAGATTTTTTTCCCTCTAAATTCTCTTAAAAGTTAATATAACTTCGAAAAGTGAACATTTTTATACCAAGTAAAAATTATTTTTTGTAAATTTGATTAATTTTGTACTTCAGAATCCTGCGCGATGTAAAAATACTGATTTTCATTTCTTTTTTGAAAAATTGTCGAATTTTTTATTTTTTGTAACTTTTAATTTTTCCTTAGTTCTCTTCTGAAAATTTTAGAAATATTAAAATATATATGATGATCATATGGTAAAATTTTCAAATTAGTTGTTTTTATTTTATTGCTAAGTTACATTGGTTTGAAGAAGGATGTTTTTTCGAGTGCATCGATATCTGTTAAGGGTCCTTTTGAGCCCTACAATTTTTCATTTTTATGTCATGCCAAGTATTAAACTGCACATTGTCTTGACGCTCCATATCCCTTATCGAAAAATTTTCAAGAATCTAAATTTCACCTTTAAATAAAAAATCCCAACCTTTAACCAAAAGTAAATCCTTGGGTGTGACATATTTAGTACCATGGGCAAACTATATTCTTAAAAACACTATCGCTAATAATTCTATTATTAGAATTAAAAAATACGTGCAAATGAAAGATAGTAAGAAGAAAATTCAAGTGTCTGTACAGCGTGCGGAAACCAGTCGTGGCCAATCTTTCGATAGCTCAAAATGGCTTACGTGCATACCAGTTAAGAGTTAACAAAATCTAATTCCCATATGTATTTAAAAAAGGAGTTAAATAGAAATATACTACATACATCTTATAGTTTAAAGGAAATAAGCTTATACTTTGAAGAAAACATGTATACTTGAAAAATAAATTATTCAAAGTATTGCCATAAAAAATTATTTATATATTTACGTCTTTAAAAGTATTTCAAAAGTCACCTATGCTACTTAAAATATTTATAAATACATAAATATTTCCAGAAATTACGCTATTTTTATTATTATTATTATTATAACTATTTCAAAATACGGATTTGGGCATTTGGTAATAAAATTTCAAAAATTATGAGAAAAATAAAATTTGATAATAGAAAATACTAACGCATGCTATAAGTAAGAAATATATTTATTTAATATTTTCAAGAAAAATATTTACCTTTTACGTATAGCACATTGCAGTAAACCTTAAATGAAATAGAATGCATTTTGAAAAAGAAAAATGAAATCACCAAAACAATCTTCTATTCCAAAAATTACAACTGAATAAAAAATATATATATATGAAATTTAAAGAAATAATATAAAAAATTCTATTTCCAAATATTTATTTCTAAAATTGTACGACAGATAATATGTTCAATTTAATTATCAGATAAATAGATACAAATTAGATTGTAAGTCTCAAATTACAATGTTGAAAGTGCAAACGATTTTTACAAAATATTTCAAATCAAAATACTAGTTAAAAAACTGATCGTCAAAGAAAGTAATACAAAAGAATTATAAAAAAATAAAATAGAAATCTATTAAGGATGATGAGTTAAATGATGTTAAAAAAATATTTTTAAATCTTATGACGCTTAGTTTACATTTCTTCCGCACAAATTTATATTTATATTCAGTTATTCTAACTTCAAAAATTTCTGTCTTTTTCTTAGTAAAGATTTTTTACACGTATAGATGTAATTTTTGATTACAAAATATATAAATTTCAAAAATATCAATTACAATTTTTCGTTTTAGAAAACTTATTTTTCTTTTCGAAAATATTATATTCGTTTAAAAAAAGGATCAATTGCTTCTATTTATCTAATTTTTTTTCTAAGATCGAGTAATCAAGTTAAAGAAATTATTGAGCAAATTAAAATAACTTCCAAATGCATTTCACTTTCAATATTATTCACTGAAAAAAATTTCTTTCTATCATAATTATTAGCAGTAATGTCTTTTGGCGAAACAGTTTTGTGATTAGTATAGATGTCCAGTAAATAACGTTTTCATTAGCAAAATGAAAAATAAACTTGTGTAAGAAGCAATCATTCTTGATCTGTAAAAATATTGTTATTTTTACAAATTTTTATACACCTTTATGTTAAAAAAATTTTCAGATTTATGTGACATTTTTCTTTCTCACTAAAGTTACATTAGTAGCAAATATCATTAGTTGCTTACCCCATAATCCATTTTAACACTTTTTTCAAACTGAATTCTTCTTGATTTGTATATGAATCTCTATGGGGACACAGTACTATACAGTTGGCGAATTCGGTCAAAGTGTCAAATCTAATTATATATATATATATATATATATATATATATATATATATATATATATATATATATATAGCCTAAATTATATTTCTTATATACTTTTCTACAAACTCTCACACAAAATTTAAAAGTGGTAAGTTTAAAACACAGAGTTGTAATAACTTTTACGTGTTTTTATTCACATCCCAATGACAAACCAAAATTAAACGAGCACAGAAAGACAAATAAAAAATAGTGTACCTTTATTTAAAATATTAAAGCCTTTTTTCTATTGTGCCTAATGCATGGAATTTTTTCACTGTTGCTACTAGTAGTAGAGAACAAAAGTTGGTATGCATTTTTTCAATCAAAGCAATATTTATTTTTAAAAAATAATTGATTTTAGAATGTACACAGTTTTTAACAATGAATTTTCAATAAGCATTCATAAAAAGAAGTATTGTACAAATACAAATCATGTAATCAAAAAACCCATACCAACTTTTGTTATACATAGTTGTACGTGTACCTGTAAATCAAATTTCATATATGTACGTCAATTTTGACCAACAAAAATCTGTTTAACATCATATATACAAGAGTATCACAAATAAGCTATTTGCTTCTCTGAAGAATGGAACAATCATATATATCTGGATTCAAACAACACCGCCTGGCTGCGCTAATGGTTATTCAATTCGTCTTCCATCGGCCTATAGTGAAATTGTCCGCCGCCCACCAAATGTCATCCGTGGCCCAGCCTGCCACTGTTCTGCTTTTGCCAGCTGCTGGTGCCCATGTCTTCAAGCCGTTTACCGCACGCACAACGTATTACCGCCGCCAAACCGCCTACCCGGTCAGCCCAAGCCGTGTTCAAACCGGTTTGCTTTCAACCATCCAGTCATCCTGTCAAAAATCATTATCATTCCCTAGCAAATTTAGGATGTCGCCTTTTAAAACAAACCGACCCCAAATCTTATCTGAACGTACTTCAAAACAAATCTCCCTTATGAAAATTGTCACCGCCTTTATCGAAACACAATGCCTGCCCCCAAAATGTATTGATTTTATGAGGGAAAGTCAAAACGTTAGGGGGGACTTTTTTTGTAATTTATATTTCCAAGATTTGGCAACAATGCTAGTATCCAGCGTTTAATGAGTGATAGTCTGCAACACCTGTGTATATAACGTGCCACTACTAATCTTCCTTGTAATTAATTGTAAGGGTGTAGCAGCAGATCGTTCAACTTGGTGCTCAATTGTCTATGCATGTTAAGAAGGATAAGGGGACAGTAATTCGCTTTTTTCTTTGAAGGTGTTAAATGCGTAGGATAAGCAAAGACATCCTCCTTCAAAACACCTTCCGTAACTATACCCCTCATGACTTGAACAGATTTTGTCGTCGCGTGGTTAAATGTCGATGTACTCAACCCAATATTTCCAATATTTCGTCCTCACATAAAGAAATTCTTTCTTAAAAGTTTAAAAGAGCTCATCCATTCGCAGATCTTCTTTTAAGTGATAAACAGCTGTCACTTTCACTTGCATGCGTTGAATCATTTTACAAGGGACGTAAGCGTTGGTGATGTGTTAAGGATTACCCTCATTCAGAGCTGAATACAAGCCCTGTTGCTAACACCCGAGAGAAATATTGCAAACGTCCCAGTACTCCTTTTTAGACTTTCTTCGTATTTATTCCTTAGAATATAAATAAACCAATAAACATTTCAAAAAGAATTTAAACTATTACAATACTGTATGCGTAGATCTTATTTTGGGATAAATGTATTGTCACCATACTTAACTTGTATGCGATGAATAGCGTTTCACGAGGGACGCGTTACATAATGTGTGGGCGATGACTCATTCAGCGCTAAGTACAAGCTCTTGTTGCCAAATATTTTAAAAAATTGCAAACGACCCTGTACTTTTGACTCTCTCCTCGTATTTATTCCTGAATATAAAATAAAACCAATAAAACATTTCAAAAGAATTTAAGGCATTAAAATACTGTATGTAGTGTATATTTAAAAATTGTACCAAACACATTTTGTCTTACATAAAAACGTTCTTTGTAAAAAAAAAAGAAAAGAAAAGAAAAATGGACGGAACGTCTGTGTTTTATTAAATGAAACTTAAGAATTTAAAACTTTTTTAAAAGTAATTACTTTTGATGCAATATATATTTAAATAGTATACCTCCTATTTTATTTAGATTTTAATAGCTTACTGATTCAAAAATTAATATATTAATTAAAATGATATTGAAAGAAAATTATTGCTCACATATTATCTTAGTATTTTTCGTATTTTGAATAAAAGTTTCAAATAAATAATTCAAAAATATTAACAATAAACTGTCTTAAAATATTAAGGGGACGTTGGACCATTAAACCCACTTCTTACATTATTAGCTTAATTAGCTGCAAAAATATAATCAGTATAATAAATGATTATTATGGGTCAGAATTTAAATAATTTTTTAAAAATCTGTTATATAAAACTGATTTTTAAAAAATAATTTTTAAACTATTTTTAAAAATGCTCCCGGTGCTATTAGTTTGTAAGATAATACATAATTTTTGTTTTATGTATAGATGAACTACAACAAAATAGATTCTGTATGGATTTTTAAATTCAGAATAAAATTTAATGAAAAGATAAATTTTTCTACACTATATGAAATGTTTCACCAATTATCAACCATTCACGGTATTCAAAATAACAAAAAAAAAAAAAAAAATAAGATCCGTTAGTATTTAGAAAACTAATGCACAAATATTTGAAATATATAATCTTTCATAAGTTGTGAAAATTTAAAAGAGATATGACGTAATTTGAAACATAAGGAGAATTTTACGTAAAAATGAAAAGGGAAAATTTACGAACTAAGAAAAGTGTATTTTAAACATTTATTTGAGTTAAAAAAAATAATTCAATAATTATTAATCAAAATGACAAAATTATTTGACAGAATTATTCTATGAAATATAAAGACTATAAGTATACAAAATCGCAATCACAATTTTAACCTAAATTTGACATTGTGAAGGGCCAACCATCTCTATAACCCTCCACAATGTAAACTATTATGTTTGTCCGTGCGTGTCTCTGACTTCTAATAAAACTTCCTTCAATTTGCTCTTTATTTTCAGAAAAAAATCAAACCTTCGCCAAAGAACATCGTGTACGTATCCAGAGGCAAATATTTCACACATATTACAGATTTAAAACACATTTTTGTCTGAAATATTCCTTCTGTTTTTGACATTAGGACGAAGAAGTATCTCTGGAGTCCCATTTCCAAAAATTTGTTTCTTTTGTTCAGAAACAAAACGCAAGGATACTATTCCGAATGGAATAAACCTGATTTCTCTCTTGAGGAAACGGTTCGTGGAAGGCTCCAGAATTACACTCTACTCTTGAAATTGTTTTCGAGCATATAGCATCTCTTGACGCAAGTAAAAAGAAATTCCACTTGCATGCTGCTATTTTGGAGTTCAGGATTTTATACAAAATAACATTAAATAGCTAGAAAAAGCATCAAATAATAATTGTAATATAATATATATTTGTGATCTATATATCTCCCTTTAATAAAAATAAATATCTAGATTTGTTTTTAATTGCAAATGTGATACAGCAGCGCTCTAATTTTTCAAGCTGTTGCGGTCCACCCAATGTCAATGACACACACAAGGAGAAGTGTCCACTAGTCCGTACCCTCCCTCATAGCCCTTGATTTATTTTCCGATTGATTATAGTCCCATGTATATAGTACGTAAAATTTAATTCAGTATCTGTTTTTAATATTTTTTTTTTATTATTACTTATTTAGTAATTTATTTTTTACTGTTTTTTGTTACCGACAATCTCTATATATATAATTTAGATATATATATATACATGCATGAAATAATATCAGCAAAATAAAATGAATTTTAATAAAAAAAATCGAGCAATACATTATCACACTGGGCTTACTGAAATCAATAAGCTCTATTACATTTCTGTTCCTTAGCTTTGTAATTGATTTTATGAGGGAAAGTGAAAACGTAAGGGGACTTTTGCAATTTATTTTTTTCAAGATTTGGCAACAATGCTAGTATCCAGCGCTGAATGAGTGATAGTCTGCAACACTTGTATACAACGTGCCACTCACACACCTTCCCTTGTAATTGTAAGGGTGTAGCAGACCGTTCAACTTGGCAGCTCAATTGTCTATCTGCATGTTAAGAAGGATAAGGGGACAGTAATTCGCTTTTCTTTTGGAAGGTCTTAAATGCGTAGGATACAAGACATCCTCCTTCAAAACACCTTCCGTTATACCCTCTAAAGAACTCTAACATATTGTCGTGTCAGTGGTTAACGTTGATGTACTAACCCAATACTTCCAATATTTCGTCCTCACATAAAGAAGTTCTTCCTGTTTAAAGAGCTCTATCCATTCGTAGATTTTCTTTACGTGATAAACAGCTGTCACCATCCTTCACTTGCATGCGATGAATCATTTTACAAGGGACGCGTTGCATAGATGTGTTAGCGATTACCTCTTTAAGAGCTGAATACAAGCTCTGTTGCCAAATCTTGGAGAGAAATATTGCAAACGTCCCTGTACTTTTAGACTTTCCCTCATATTTATTCCTTAGCATATAAATAAACCAATAAACATTTCAAAAAGAATTTAAACTATTACAATACTCTATGTAGACCTTTATTTCGGATAAATAGCTGTCAACCATACTTAACTTGCATGCGATGAATAGTTTCACGAGGGACGCGTTGCATAGATGTGTTGGCGATTACTCTCATTCAGCGCTGAATACAAGCTCTGTTGCCAAATATTTTTAAAAAATTGCAAACGTCCCTGTACTTTTTGACTTTCCCTCGTATTTATTCCTTAGAATATAAATAAACCAATAAACATTTCAAAAAGAATTTAAGGCATTAAAATACTGTATGTAGTGTATATTTAAAAATTGTACCAAACACATTTTGTCTTACATAAAAACGTTCTTTGTAAAAAAAAAAGAAAAGAAAAGAAAAATGGATGGAACGTCTGTGTTTTTTATTAAATGAAACTTAAGAATTTAAAACTTTTTTAAAAGTAATTACTTTTGATGCAATATATATTTAAATAGTATAATTTATTTACTAAGATTTTAATAGCTTACTGATTCAAAATTAATATTATTAATTCAAAATGATATTGAAAGAAAATTATTGCTCACATATTATCTTAGTATTTTTCGTATTTTGAATAAAATTTTCAAATAAATAATTCAAAAATATTAACAATAAATTGTCTTAGCTAATATTAAGGGGACGTTGGACCATTAAACCTAATTTCTTAAATTATTAGCTTAATTAGCTAAAAATATAATCAGTATAATAAATGATTATTATGTGTCAGAATTTAAATAAATTTTTTTAAAAAATCTGTTATAAACTGATTTTTTTTTTAAAAAATTAATTTTTAAAACTATTGTTAAAAATGCTCCTTGCGCATTAGTTTGTAAGATAATTAAACAATTTTTGTTTTATGTATAGGTGAACTACAACAAAATAGATCTGTGCATGGATTTTAAATTCACAATAAAATTTAATGAAAAAAAGATAAATTTTCTACACTATATGAAATATTTCACCAATTATCAACCATTCACGGTATTCAAAATAACAAAAAAAAAAAA
>BMAV01004643.1:0-41658 GCA_019973955.1 Trichonephila inaurata madagascariensis | reverse complement strand
TTTTGGATTTGCTCCTTTGTAAGGAGCTAGAGTGAGTGAGTGAGTGAATTTGGGGTTTTATGGCGCAGAGCCAATTTTGGCTATACCTGCGCCAAACATATGTTTAAACATTAAAAGGTATATAAAATTTCTGTTAAAAAATTTAAAATCTTAAAAAAAGGTATAAGATTTATTTTCAATATATTTAAAAATTCAAATTGGTGGGGAGAATTCCCCACCTCAAGTTTCAGTTATGGTATTTAGAAAAGTTATTTTCAGTCTTGTCGGAGTTAATTCTCCCTTGTTATATGTTTTTCCATTTTTAACGCAGCCGGATTCGCTGATTCAATATCGTCTTCTACGTCGTAAACAATCATTTCTTCTCATCCGTTGTATACCCATCAGAAGCTGGTTTTCTCGGATCTGTGTGGAGTCATTTTTATGTCTAAAACTGTTTTAATTAATTCTTTTCTTCTTTTTCTATCCCGAATTTCTCTTTTTAATTTCTTTTAATGTAGGGCTAGAAGGGGGTTGAGGTTCAGAGACGGTAACTTCTGTGGTGGATGGCAACGAGCTGGGCCTTCGGTTGAAGAAGATGTGGAAATAGGAGTGGATATTGATATATTTGTCTTTAGGGAGTGGTTCAAGTAATTTTAGCTAAGTGTGACATTTTTATTAGTGTTATATTTTCATCTGTTTGAGTAGAATTATATTTATGGTAGAAGGATTTGGCAGCTTGAGCGTATGTTTGAGATAACTGTGGACTATTAATTTACGTAAGCCTGATAAGAAATATTTTATTTGTTTTTATCTCCTGTATTTGTTTCCTCTGTTTTCCACTTGGGGCATAGTTTAAATTCAGCATATGGGGGTTGAGAGCAGTTAATACACTTAGGCCTCTAGACTGCAATCTGTGGAAGCATGTCCAACAGATGCACATCTAGAGCAAGTAAGTTGTCCACGGCAAGATGTTTGAATGTCCGAACCTCTGGCAATTGGAACATCGCAGAGGATTCGAATGTACGGGTTAAATTTTGCAGTTAAGGTATCATCCGGCTTTATTGTGGACGGTGTTTCTGGGCTATTGAAAGTTAAAATGATATGTTTTGTAGGAATAATGGTAGCATCTTTTATTATAATCCTCCTGACTTGAATCACCCCTGATCAGAAAATCCTTCAAGTATTTCTGATTCAGGAGTGCTCAAATGTTTTCTGGGTTCAGAAATAACACCGCGAGAAGTATTCAGTGATTTGTGAGGAGTTATTGTTACGGGAGAATCGAGAAAAGTGCTTGCGAGGAGAAAAGATTTCTGTTTGTAAAGCGGACATAGCAAGTCTTACTGTGCAGATCCCCGATCTTAAGGCTTGACAGATTTCGGTTCTCCCAATCTATTCCTATTAGTGACTTGTGAATGGCAAATGGTGATTTTTAGATATTTCCCCATCGTTTTGCAATGGTATCAATAAAACCTGACATTAGTAGCAATTTGATCAATGTTAAGTTTGTTGGGTAATACGAGGCCTTACCCGCATAGCAGTATTGGATCCATAACAACGCGTATACCACTTCATCCTGGCGTGCCCACCCACCACGGAGTCCAACAAGGAGGCAGTGTGCCGGTCAACTGGCCAAAAACCAGGCACGGCGCTTACCTGAAGTACACCCAGAATATAGTGATACAGTCCAGGGTGAGGATCCAACGGTAAACCTGACACCCCTTATCTGCAGCACTAACCTTGGTTAGCAGTGTCTCTTCTACCCAGCAGGTACCGAAACCATTGCGCCCACCCTGCCAATCGTTCACAGTGAAGCGTGGGCCAAAGGGAACGGTAGAGGTATCCCTTTAGGCCATCAACCTCCATACTGAGTAGCGTGGGCAAAGGGAACGCAAAGGATCCCCAGAACACCATTTTCCCCTTACGGACGCCGCACACGGCAAAACATGCGGGTTGAAAAAACAACGGTGTTAATCGAAAATAAATAAAAGCAACATAATCAAAAAATTTAAAGAAATATACGAAAAGGAACTAAACTAACACAATACAAATGCAAATCCATAATATGTTAGTAGTAAACGTAAGTTTTTCATCAGAAAAACAAATTTTGAAATACTTTCGTCGGTTTTGTAATTTGGGTCTGTGGGTCTGTAGGGACGGGAAAAAGAAGAAAGGAAATTTGAATGGCAAGAAGAAGGGCCGAAAATAGAGAAAGATCACTAGGGTACCCTGGGTTCGTGAAGCCCATGTTTACTTCAAAAGACAGTAAACCCTTTAGGAAGAGTGAAAGATCACTAGGGTACCCGGGAGCGTGAAAACCCGAACTCACCTTAAAGGAGGTGAGCTCTGACGGGGTAAGGACCTAGAAGACGATTTGTCGGATGACTGGTCTTCCATGAGGCATCTATCGCTTTCGGATGCATGCATTTCCATTACGTCGTCTTCTTCATATCGTGGTTTTTTTGAAAGGTTTTGGTCTATTTTTTGTTCGCCTGTACCCCAGATTCTTTAGACATTCGAGTTTTCCGGTTTTTAATGGGTGTAGTGTGATACAGTCTTATTTGTATCCATCGCAATAATTTTGGTTTTTCGGTTACTTGCTGGTGTAGGTGAGTTGGGTTCAGTTATTGTAACTGAATTAGTTTGGCTACCAGTTGTCTCTCGTAGTTTTTTGTGATATGGCTGCATAACTTTTTCCAGAAACTGGCGCGAGGAAAACAATTCGCCGAGCTTCTGGATATGAGATTTTATTTTTAATTTTTAAAGGGTAATCTCTTTTCAGCTGACCAAGTTGGGCAAGAGATCTAGAATATGATGGGTGGTCCCCTTTACAGTTGACACATTTTTCTCGGAGCTTTACACTCAGTAAAGCTTTCATGACTAACCCCAGCGCAGCGAGCGCATGTTGGCTGGCCTCGGCAGGTGTTCTTAGAATGCCCAAAGCGCTGATTACTGAAAGCAACGCAACGGATTCGGAATATATGGTCTTACGGACAATTCATTGAGGTATGCTACCCAACGGACTGGGGAAGATCAGGCGTAGCGAAGGTCAGGATGAGGTGCTTTGTGTTAAACAGTTGTCCATCCTGCCTTATTGTTATTCGCCTGACTGCGCATAATACTTTTGGTCTGCCATGTTCTCTAAAAATTTCTTCGTCAGTCACACTTTCTGTACAAATCAGCTGCGGAGATTACTCCCTCGAGAGAGAAATTCAGGTTGTATGTGGCTTTGAGCTTTGAATATCGAAGTGTGCCAATTTCTTTAGGCTATAAAGAGCTAAAGCCTGTTTCGATGACGCATTAATTTCCGATAAAGAGATCACCAGAACGTATCTTCTGGATAGTTTTACTTCACCTACATTAGCCGTTATTGCTTTATGAATTAAAAAGGTGATACGTTGTGAAAAATTATCAGCTCCTTGATATTATAAAATATCTCGAATTACTAATTTGTTGCTCCTCGATGGGCGAGGAGTTTAAATGGCACCAGCTACCTGGTGTCGAGGAATCGACACGGTCAGCCCAGGAGAGAATTTTTTTGGCGCTGGCGCAAAAAGTTTTCCGGGTCCAAATCGCTATTCTCTTTGGTTGTCTTCTTCATATTTTGGCTGTACGGATCTCTTCCAGTTCCATCAGGTCCCCGCTAGGCCCCTGAATTCTACACTTTTCTTAACGCCAGTGTAACCGCCGGAGGATTTTCCAAAGCTAGACGACGGGGAAACCCCCATAACGTGCTGCTGCCGGGCACGGTCCAAGGCCGAAGTCAAGGAGGATTTCTCGGATATGAATGAGTCCCTCGCTGCCCAGCCATCCGCAACCAAGTTCCTCGTCCTCTGGGACCGCTTTAGGCGAGTGCGAGCGAGTGAGTGAGTGAATGTGGTTTCCTTTCGCGCAAGAGCCAACTCCTGGCTATACTGCGCCAAACATTTGTTATAAGAAATTTAAAATATTTTATAAAATATACAGTTTTAAAATGTTAAAATTCCAATCACATTAAATCGTTTTCAAATAAATAAAGAAAATTTGGTGGGGATTTGCCCCACCAAGTCAGACCATATATTAAATTAAAAACAATTGAAAAATAAGAATGATACATGTTAGTTTAAAACAAAGTCAGGCAATACATGTTAAAAAAAAAATATATATATATTTAGCTTTAATTTGTTCTGAATCGGGTTGGTGTTAACTTGCGTATATATGCGCGAGGATCTGGCTCCAGTTTTTCCTCCACGTCATATACGAGCATGTCTTCGTCATCAGTAGTAAACTCCTGAGGTGCTGGCTTTCTGGGTTTATGTGGAGCCATTTTTATTTCAATTTCTGGTTTCTGTATTTTTGGTCGTTTTCTTCTATTTCTTGAATTTCGTTTTACATTTTTTGGGATTTCTGATGTATCTGAAGGTTCACTATTGGATGTAGTAGGGACAGACTCTGGTAAGGAACTTAATGGCTGAATTTCAGGTAAAAAGTGCAGTAAATTTATTAAAGGTTGTAAGAGGGTGGGTTTCAGTTTCTAAAGATGTATTTGCAGTGGAAAGTGAGTTGGATGAGGAAGTGATATGGATGAAGATGGTTCAATAGGGTGGATTGCTTCTGATATTATGGTGACTGTTTCATCGTGACACAGGGGTTGGTGGCTGAGGCTGTGACACTGCTGTTGCAATTAATGATGTAGAAGGCAGTAGTTGTAAAGTTTTGAGTTGAGGAGGAGGATTTAGATATAGCAGTTGTGGATATTAATGTATTTGTTTTAGGGATGGATAAAAGTGGCTGAGTAATTTTAATGGTGGATTGTAATTTATTTTGCATATTTTTCATCTGTTTGGGTGGAATTGTTTACAATTGAGGGTTTTGTAGCCTGCATAGGTTTGACCAAATGTGGTACTATTAGTTTTCGGGCTTCTACATATGATATATTTCTATTAGTTTTGATTCTGAATTTGCTTTTCGTTTTTCCACTTGGGGTATAGTTTGAATCAGCGGTATGGGGTAGAGAGCAAAGTTATTTAGGCTCTAGACTGCAATCTGTGGAAGTATGTCCAACAGATGCACATCTAGAGCAAGTAAGCTGTCTCGCGGCAGGAAGTTTAGACGTCCGAACCTCTGGCACTTAAAACAGCGCAGAGGATCTGGTGGTATGCATGGGCGTATTTACAGTTGAGATATCCGGCTTTATTGTAGATGGGAGTTTTGGGTTATTAAAGGCAAGAATTAAATGCTTTTGTCGGAAGAACTGTTGAATTTTTTTATGGTTCTTCTGACTTGATCACACCCTGATCAGAGAATCCTTTTCTGAGTATCTCTGACTCCGGGAGTATTCAACAAGTCAGTTTCTGGAAATGACACCCTCTGGAAGAGTTTAGGATTTGTGCGGAGTTACACTTAATGAAGAGTTTAAAAAAGGTTTTATGAGGAGGAACGATTTGTCGTTAGCGGAGCTCAGCACTATATCCCAACACCGTTCCATATCCACCCATTCCCAAATCCGCCTTTTTGTATTGCGAAAGGCGATTTAGAAGACATTTCACGTTTTAAGTGACAGTAATAAAATCTGGCAGTCGTTGAAACTTTGTCAATGTTGAGAGTGGGTAATACGAGGCCTTTACCTGCAAAGCACAGCAGTATTGATCCATAACAACGCGTATACCACTTCATCCTGGCGTGCCTCCACCCACCACGGAGTCCAAATAAGGGAGTGTGCCGGTCAATCAGCCAAAAACCAGGCACGGCGCTTACCTGGAGTACACTCCAGAATATAGTGATACAGTCCAGGTGGATCCAACGGGTAAACCTGACACCTCTTATCTGCAGCACTAACCCTATTAGGCAGGTTCTCCTTCGGGGATACCGAAGAGAATTACCAGCCGATTGACAGGAGCGGGCTCACCCTGCCACCTGTCTACAGTGAAGCGGGGCCAAGGAACGCAGAGGTGGTCCCTAGGCTACTAACCTCCTCCATATTGAGAAGCGTGGGCAAAGGGAACGCAAAGGGATCCCCAGAACACTACTTTCCCCTTACGGACGCCGCACACGGCAAAACATGCGCTGAAAAACACGCGTTAATCGAAAAATAAATAAAGCAACATAATCGCACTCTAAAGAAATATACGAAAAAGGAACTAAACTAACACAATACAAATGTAAACCATAATATGTTAGTAGTAGAAACGTAGTTTTTCATCAGAAAAACAAATTTTGAACATTGTTCATTTTGTAATTTGGTCTGTGGTCTAGACGGGAAAAGAAGAAAAGGAAATTTGAATGGCAAGAAGAAGGGCCGAAAATAGAGAAGATCACTAGGTACCCTGGTTCGTGGAAGCCCATAAGCTTACTAAAGACAGTAAAACCCCTTAGGAAGAGAAAAGATCACTAGGGCACCTCGGGAGCGTGAAACCCGTACCTCACCTAAAATAGCTGCGAGCCCCTGAGGGGACCGCTTTGTAAGAGCGTTCCTTAGAGCGTCATCGGTGGCGCACGCATCCTTTTTCCGCCGCATACCATCCCCGCAAGGATCCTTCTTTCCACTGCCCAAATAGTATCCTCGCGGGAGAGGTTATGGCAGTGGTAAATTGAGACCCCTAGAGCTAAAGGTTAGGTATGCAGTAGATCGGCATTGATACGCCGTCGACCTGTTATTATGCGTTAATGAAAATATATAATTTTTCTTTTTTAATTTTAAAACAAACGTATCTTATGATTTTTTGGATTTTTATATTTTTGTAAACAATGTTATAAAACTAAAAGGAAAACAATAATTGGTGGTTATTTAAAGAAAACAGTGATATCTTATCACAAAACCATAAACGAAAACTATCCCCAAAACATACAAAATGTCCAAAGAAAAAAAGGGGAGAGAGGAGAGAGGAAAAAAAGATCACTAGGGCACCTCGGGAGCGTGAAACCCGTACTCACCTAAAGAAGGTGAGCCCCCTGAGGGGACCCGTCTACAGTGAAGCGTGGCCTAAAGGGAATGCAGAGGTATCCCTAGGCCACTAACCTCCTCCATACTGGAGAAGCGTGGGCAAAGGATCCCCAGAACACCATTTTCCCCCTTACGGGTCGCCGCACACGGCAAACATGCGGGTCGGAAAACCAACGTATTTAGTTGAAAACAAATAAAGAAACATATTCAAAGTATTTAAAGAAATATACGAAAAAGAAACTAAATTAATGCAATAAAAATGTAAACCAAAATATATTAATAATAAATAGGGAGTTTTTTCACCAGATAAACAAAATTTGAACATTGTTCATTTAGTAACATAGATCTGTGGTCTGGACGGGTAAAGAAGAAAAGGGAAATTTGAATGGCAAGAAGGGCCGAAAATAGAGAAGAATCACTAGGGTACCCTGGGTTCGTGAAGCCCATGTTTACCAAAGACAGTAAACCCCTTAGAAAGGAAAGTGATCACTAGGCACCTCGGGAGTGTGAAACCCGTACTCACCTAAAGAAGGTGAGCCCCCTGAGGGTAAACACCCCAGAAAGAGTTGTGCATAGTGATAATTATGCCGACAGTATGAATTAAATGTAAATAATTTGCTAGCATTTACTTATAAAATTAGTACTCGAACATAATTTAAAATATTCATACATAAAAGTAAATGCCTTAAAAGTAATTATTTGCAAAATTTACAAATCATTTAAAATATAATATTAATGTAAATGTCGATTTTGTCAGATGAACCACCTGTTTCAAAATGAAGAAATGGTAAGGGAAGAAATTTGAGACAAAATAAGAATTTTAGCATTTTTCTAAAACTATTTTAATTGAAGTGAAATTTAATTCTACAATATGTTGTAAACTGTTTAGCTCTCCAGGCTAAATAAAGCATCATATTAAAATGTATATAAGCTGGGTAAAATCATTTTTATAGACAATTATGTTTATTGTGTGGCATTTTATCAAAAATGTTTTATCTGAAAGAGAACATTTTACTTGTTCTATTTATAATTGTAGGGAAATGAAGGCCAGTACAGCAAGTATGGGGACACAAACTATTTCTTTTGAGAAGTATGGATTTGCTGAAGAAACACAAGCAGAACTGCTGAAAAAACTAAAAAGTCACCCCTAAGAAAAAAAAGAATTCTATCCTGAAAACATCTGTGATGATGTGGTGTAAAATGAAAGCCTTGACAAGTTTTTTACAAGAGAAGAATTATTTGAGCGCTAAATTCCTTAAGATTAAATAAAACCCTTATCACTGGGTTCCAAAAAAGAAGACTTATTGATAGGTTTTATATGTTTATCATTAAACTCAGAACAGGAACTTCAAATGAATTTTTGTCCATTTCTGTTTTATATTCTTTCAGATTCAACAGCGTCAAGGGATTTCCCACTCATGTCACAGAGGATATGTTTTCAAAATTAAAAATGTTCCCTATTTCCAAATAAAAGTCAAGTAATTCAATATATGCCACCGTGCATTTAGAATGCATTTTAAAGACGTAACGATTATTGTGGACTGCACTGAGTTTACAATTCAGAAACCTAGGTAGCCCTAAGAAAAGCAAATGACTTTTTAGTTGCTATAAGAATGCTAAATAATCTTTAAAAGGGATGGTCGGCATTGACACCAAATGGAGCAATAAGCTTTTTATTTCGGGAGTTGTATTGTGGGTGAGTGAGTGGAGTGAATTTGGTTTACGGCGCAAGAGCCAATTTTGGCTATACTGCGCCAAACATGTTTAAAACATTAAAAGGTTTATAAAATTTCTGTTAAAAAATTTAAAATCTTAAAAAAAGTATAAAATTGAAAATATATTAAAATTACAGATTGGTGGGGAGAATTCCCCACCAAGTTTGACACAGGTATTGAGAAAAGTTATTTTCTGTGTCTCGTCGGAGTTAACATTAATTCTCCTTGTTATAAAGTTTTTCCATTTTTAACGTAATCGGATTCGATTCAATATCATCTTCCACGTCGTAAACAATCATTTCTTCCTCATCCGTTGTATACCATCAGAAGCTGGTTTTCTCGGTCTATGAGGAGTCATTTTAAGTCTAAAACTGTTTTAATTAATTTTCTTCTTTTCTATCCTGAATTTTTCTCTCTTTTTAATCCAAATTCTATTAATGTAGAGCCAGAAGGGGTTGAGTAGTGGAGTTGGATGAGGGAAGCGGACATGGATGATGAAGCTTTAATTGGGGTGAAATATATTGTTTGTGGTGGAAAGTGCATTACTGGTATAGGAACAAGTGGCTGAGGTTCGTGAGACGGTAACTTCTGTGGTGGATGGCACGTGGTGAGTTGGGCTTGTATGCTGAAGATGATGTGGAAATAAGGAGTGGGTATTGATATATTTGTTTTTAGGAGTGGTTCAAGTAATTTTAAAGGCGGACATTTTATTTTCCTTGTTATATTTTCATCCGTTTGAGTAGCATTATTTATGGTAGAAGATTTGGCAGCTTGAGCGTATGTTTGAGATAACTGTGGACTATTAATTTATGTGCTTCCGGGTAAGAAATATTTTTATTTGTTTTTTATTTCCTGTATTAGTTTCTCTATTCTCCACTTTGGGGTATAATTTTCAATCAGCAGGTATGGGGTTGAGAACAGTTAATACATTTAGGCTCTAGACTGCACTAGGAAGCATGTCCACAGATGCACATCTAGAGCAAGCCAGTTGACCGCGGCAGGAAGCTTTAAAGCAGTCCGAACCTCTGACAATTTAAAACAAGCGCAGAGGGTTCGGAATGTACGGACGGCTTTACAGTTCAGATATCCAGCTTTAATGCTTTTGCAGATTAAGGCTACTAAATGTTAAAAATTATATGTTTGGTTGGTATAATCCGTTGTATCTTTTTTTATTAGGCGCTTATTTGATCGAATAACACTTCTGATCAGAGAATCTATCCAGAATCTCTGCATCAGGGTGGCCACCAGGTCAGGTTCGGAAATAACACCACGGCAAGAATTTAAAGTTTTGTGCGGACTTATCATTAGAGGACTATTTAGAAACGATTTAGCAAGAAGAAAGGACTTAGTTTGAAGAGCAGAGCTTGTTTCATTAAGTAGATCCTCGAACGCACCGTTTTACTGATTTCGGTTCTCCAACTATTCCTACGAGAGCTTTTGCATTGCAAAGGGCGATTTCTTTGACATCTCATTGTTTTCAAGTGACAGTAATAAAAATCTGGCAGTCGTTGAAACTTTGTCAATGTTGAGAGTGGGTAATTACGAGGCCTTTACCCGCACAGCAGCATTAGATCCATAAGAACGCGTATACAACTCTTCATCCTGACATGCCTCCACCCACCACGGAGTCCAACAGAAAGGGGAGGCAGTGTGCCGGTCATCTGGCCAAAAACCAGTGCACGGCGCTTACCCAGTGAGTGATTGTTGGGGTTATTATGCAAGAGCCAATTTTATTAAACTGCGCCAAACATTCGTTAAAATATTAAAAGTTAATAAAATTTCTGTTAAGAAAATTTAAAAATCTTAAAATACGTATAAAAGTTGGCTCTCAGTATATTTAAAAAAAAACAGATTGGTGGTTAGAATTCCGCACCAAGTTTGACTGGTATTCAGAAAAGCTTATTTTCTGTCTTGTAGGAGTTAAAAGTAAAGATCCCTTTGAAATAAGTTTTTCCCATTTTTTAACGTAATCGATAATTTGGTAAAATGAAAGCCTTGACAAGTTTTACAAGAGAAGAATTATTTGAGTGGTACAAATCTCCCTTTTAGGATTAAAAAAAAAAAAAAAAAACCCCTTATCACTGGGTTCCAAAAAGAAGACTTATTGATAGGTTTTATATGTTTATCATTAAACTCAGAACAGGAACTTCAAAATGAATTTTTGTCCATTTCTGTTTTATATTTCAGATTCAACAATAAAGCGTCAAGGGATTTCTACCTATGTCACAGAGGATATAAGCCAAAATTAAAATGTCTTTATTTCCCAAATAAAAGCCAAGTAATTCAATATATGCCATGCTTTACTTAGAATGCATTTTAAAGACGTAACGATTATTGTGGACTGCACTGAGTTTACAATCAGAAACCTAGTAGCCCTAAGGAACAGCAAGGGAAATGACTTTAGTTGCTATAAGAATGCTAACACCTTAAAAAGGGATGATCGGCATTACACCAAATGGAGCACAATCTTTATTTCGGAGTTAGCATTGTGGCTGGCTATCCGACAAACAACTTTTTATAAAAGGTAAGCTGATGGACCTTTAAAGCCCACTGATGTCGTAATGGCTGACAAGGGTTTCTTGATTAATACTGAATTAGCCAGTGTGGGTTGCAACATAAATGTCCTGCATTCCTAAGAGAGATAAAATTCAGTTTGATGTTTCTGAAATGGTTAGTAACTGTCGATTGTCAAATGTGAGAGTTATGGAAAGGGCTATTGGCCGAATTGCTAAATACAAATATTTTAAAGGAGCTTTACCTTACAGAAGCCTCCATACTGTAAATGGAGTGTTTATTGCATGTACGTCTTGTAATTTCCATAACCTATTAATCAAGTGACAAACATATTATCTACTTATCAAATGCATAACCCACAAGCGGGAGGTAAATTTGATATAGAAGAGTGCTGCTACGCGCCAAACATCGTTTGTTGTCGATTTATGCTATATCAAAGAAAGGCTCAGCGGTAATGTTTTTATCGCCCAGTATCTTGGCGAGCATACACAAAACACTTTGCGCGTAGCACTCCTACATCAACAAACACCCCAGAAAGAGTTACGCTTTCTGATATTAATTAGGGCAGACAATGTGAATTAAATGTAAATAATTTTCTATGTATTACCCAACTGTTTATTTGATTTATTGACTTTTAATTTTCATTATTCAGATTATTTTTAAGCTCGACTGCGTTTTTGAGTTGTCATAGTTACCAGGTGTATGCAAATGAGAAATGAGACGATTATTTTTAAAAAAGAAAAACACAATAAATTAAGAAAACTGTTAATAATAAATCTTTATTCGAAATAATATCCACCACTAGCTACACATTTTCCCCATCTTTCAAGTAATTTGTGAATACCACGCCAAAAATGATCGGTCTTTTGTGGCCAGCCCGTCATCAAGACAAGATTTGACGTTTTCGTAAGTAAAGAGCTGATCAGTGAGTGAGTGAGTGTAGGGTTTTATGGCGCAAGAGCCAATTTTGGCTATACTGCGCCACACGTTTGTTAAAAAGCGCTGGTCAGCGGGTTGACTAACCAACGCTGTTAGTCAAAAACAAATAAAGCAACATAATCAAAGTATTAAAAAATATACGAAAAAAGAAACTAAATTAACACAATACTCAAATGTAAAACCATAATATGTTAGTAGTAAAACTTAAGTGTTACCTAGAAAACAAAATTTGAACAAAGTTCATTTTGTAGTGTTGTGGTCATGATCTAGACGGGAAAAAGAAAAAAAGGAGAAATTCGTACTGACAAAAAGAGGGTCGAAAAATAGTGAGGAGTGAGTGAGTGAGTGAATTTGGGTTTTATGCGGCGCAAGAGCCGATTTCTGGCTATACTGCGCCAAACATTTGTTTTAAAATTACGCTAAAATTTTAGGAAATCAGATAAAAAATTTTAAAATGACATGAATAAAAAGGTATATCTAAAAGCAAATATTTATGAAGATTGTTTTAATATTCATTTAAAAATTTTATATTTTAAAGAAGCTATAGAAAGTAAATTTGTAAAAGGTAAGATTTAAAAGTAATAAATTTTGGTGGAGGATTTCCAAACAAGTCAGATGATAAAGTGTATAGTTTATAACAAAATATTTTTAAAAACAATTACTTTTTGTTGCTCTCTAACTCCGGCTTGGAGTCAAGCGTGTGAATACTCTTCACGTTTCCAAGCCTCATCTTTCCAGTAGTCTTCGGACAAGTAGTATCGATCCTTTTTTGGGTTTTCTGCTGTCTCAGCTTTTCGCGATTCTATCTCTTTCTCCCATGTCGTATACGATTACGTCTTCCTATCCGTGTTATATTCCACATGCGACAGATTTTTAGGGTCTATGTGGAGCCATCTTAATTTTATTTTTTTCCTCATTCATTTTTTAGTAATTGTTTTTCTTTTTCTCTTGCATGAGTTTTTTGCATTTTTTAAAATCAGGTATTGTGGAAGATTCAGGAGGGTGATTGGAATACCGGAAGTGCATATGACTGTTGAAGAAGACCCAAGAGGGGTGAACATATTGTTGGTGGTGGAAAGTACTGCACTAGATGGCTACAGGAATAGGTGGTTGGGGATCTATATTGCACCGGGCATTGAAGAGCTGGATGGCAAGAGTGCGCTTGGGTTGAAGATGATGATGTGGTAACAGCAGGTGTGGTTGGTGATACATTTGGTTTCCGGAGCGGTTGCAGAAAATTTAAGGGTGGACATTTTATTTTTGTGATAAGCTTATCCGTCTGGAGTAGTAGCGGATAGTTTTAAAATAAATACGGTAGCCTGGGCGTATGATTGTGAAGGTCTGGATGAGGTATTAATTTTCTGGCTTCTAAATAGGATATATATTTTGTTTGTTTTGATTTCTTGAATTTGTTTTTCGGTTTTCCACCCGGACACAGTTTTGAATCTGAGGAATGGGGTTCAGAACACTAATACATTTGGGCTCTAGAATGCAATCTGTGAGTTACTGTCCAAAGTAGATGCACATCTAGAGCAAGTCAGCTGTCCACGGCAGGAAGTTTGCGTGAATGATCGAACCTCCGGGTACCCTAAAACAGCGCAGAGGATTCGGTATGTATGGGCGTATTTACAGTTGAGGTATCCGGGCTTTTATTGTAGATGGAAGTTTTGGGTTATTAAAGGTAAGAATTCTAAATGCTCTTTGTCGGAAGAACTGTTGAATCCTTTTTATGGTAATTCTTCTGACTTGATTACACCCTGATCAGAGAATCCTTCAAGAATCTCCGGCTCAGGCGTATTCAACAAGTCAGGTTCAGAATGACACTCGCAGCAGGTGTTTGGGAAGATTTATGAGGAGTTATACTTACAGGAGAGTTAAGAAAAGTTTTAAAGGAGAAGAAAATGACTTGGTTTTGTAAAGCAGAAATGAGCCAATAAGTAGACCTCGAAGGCGCGGATCTTAATCGTTTTATAGATTTCTGGTTCACCACCTATCTCTATAAGGCTTTTTATGTATTGCAAGCGAGATTTATTAACATTTCGTTATTTGGCAGAGAAATCAGTAAAAATCTTGCATTTTTCGATAGTTGATCAACTTTGGGAGTGGGTAATACGAGGCCTTTACCCGGGCACAGCAGCTTGGGATCCATAACAACGCGTATACCACTTCATCCTGGCGTGCCTCCACCCACCACGGAGTCCAACAAGGGAGGCAGTGTGCCGGTCAATCCGGCCAATAACCAGGCAACGGCGCCACCCAGAGTACACCCAGAAGATAGTGATGGCAGTCCAGGGTGTGAGGATCCAACGGGTAAACCTGACGCCCCTTACCTGCAGCACTAACCCTATTAGCAGTGTCTCTTCGGGGATACTGAAGAGAGGTATTTACCAGCCGATTGACAGGAGTGGGCCTTACCTCGCCACCTGTCTACAGTGAAGCGTGGCCAGGCTATCAATCTCCTCCCTACAGGAGAAGCGCGTGGGCAAAGGAACGCAAGGATCCCCAGAACACCATTTTCCCTTCCTTACGGACGCCGCACACGGCAAACATGCGGGTCGGAAAACCAACGTTGTTAGTTGAAAAACAAATAAAGAAACATATTCCAAAGTATTTAAAGAAATATATACGAAAAGAAACTAAAATTAACGCAATATAAAATGTAAACCATAATATGTTAGTAGTAAAACGTGTATGTTTTTCTCACTAGAAAACAAAATTTGAACTAGGTTCATTTTTTTTAGTATAGGTCTGGTCTAGACGGGAAAAGAAAAAAAAAAAGGAAATTTGAATGGCAAGAAGAAGGGCCGAAAATAGAGAAAGATCACTAGGGTACTCCCTGTCTGTGAAGCCCATGCTTACTAAAGACAGTAAACCCCTCTTTAGAAGAGAGGAAAAGATCACTAGGGTACCTCGGAAGCGTGAGCCCCCTGAGGGGGATTGATGTGTTCATTACATTTTTGGAGTTAGTCAGGGAAAGTGACTGGACCAACTTTACATATGGAAACTATTAAATATTTTTCAGAAAGCTTAGTTTTATAACTTAAATTCAAGTAATTATTTTAGACTTAATTTAATATTTATAATTAACTTCCCAAATAAACATCTTACTTAAGCATCCATTGTTATTATTTTAAACATTTATTTATAATTAACTTTCTATGTAATGCATTTTACTTAAGCGTCCATTGTTTTTTGTGGTAATGATTATCGTAATGTTCAGTGAATAATGATTATCATAACATTCTGAACCACAAAAAAACAAATATTAAACCTTTTTATAGAGTTGTAAACAATCCTATCATTCTTTCACTTTTTCATTTACTATTTTACTCTTATTTCTTAAATTAAATACAAGAAAACTAAATATATAAATAACATAACTAAAGCATGTGATTACTAAAAATTACTTAATTAGTGTAATTAGTCATAAGTAAAGCATATGATTATTACAAATTACTTAATTAGTTTTACTGAAATGATTAAAGTAATTCATTTTTTCTAATCAAATCGCTATCTATTTCACTATATGATCTCTTTTCAGTCAAGAATTTGGGTCTTATGACATAATTTCCAATTCTAAGACTTTTGTTTACATTTTCAGATTCTTATGAGTTATACAGTAGGCCTAACGTGGCAAAGTTGTAAACACTGTATTTGGTGAGAAATGACTTTTCGCCAAAAAAAATCAGAGCTGGCAGCTGCCAGGTATATACAATTCCAGTTCCCTTTTCTTTACTAAAAGCATACATATATAAAATGTGTTGACAGAATCTTGTCATACAAAAATTTATCAAAGATAAAATTAGCAAAGAACAATACAATTACAATCAAAACACATGTATTACTCCCTAAAACAAGGGGTGGCGAACCTTTTTGGATCAACGAGCCATTTTTTTCTTTAAGGAATATAGACGCGACATCCAATAATTTTCATGTGATTTTTGAGAAAATAATGAAATTAAATACTAACAACTCAAAACACTTTATTTACAATGCATTTTGCACTGTAGTTTCATTTATACGTGTAATTCAAATTAAAGTAACATTAGTGTGAATTCTGTTGTGGCAGATTAGATCAGAAATAACTTTTTTGTGGATTGTAAGTTGTTAACTTTAGCACAGAATGCAAGCTGAATTGGAGTCATCTGCCAAAGGGTTTCTAAGTGAGTCTTTAATGTTATTTATCTCTGAAAGTAATGAATCTTAGGCATAGTTATATGAAAATGTAGTTAAAATAGCACGAGCCAGTTTCTTCAAACAGATAAATGTATTTGTAATCAAATTCAGTGTTTCCAAAATTCCATTACTAGAATTTTTACTTATACTGTTAATCTTTCTGTTTTAATCAATTCCTACTTTCAACAAATTTTTTGAATCCATATCGAACTAGACTGGAAATCAAACAGTTGCATTTCGAATTTTGTGAATTCACAACTCACATTGAATTGGAACAAAATCAGTTCATTACATGAATTCACATCAGGGTACATAAAAAACTTGAGCATTTCCAATAATTCTTTGAACTGAGAAAATATCATGGAAAACTGCCACTGATTATTCACGTTTGTTCATAATTCTACAAATTGAACTTTGTTTATTAAATGCTTTGTTTGAATTAAAATGCAACCTATTTTGATCAGTGGCATGCCCAAAATATTGTGTTGTGTGCCTCAATGGCACGCATGCCATTGGTTCGCCATCCCTCCCCTAAGCTCTTTTCCATCCTTATAAAACTAATTTAAATATGATATTGGAAATAGGGAATCAAAAAATTAGAAAAGTGTTATAATAAAGGGTGTAAGCTATTGTCTTATCAATGATGGGAGGCACATGTGTAAAACCTCTCCGGCACTATCAAATGAGCTTCAATGTAATAATTTTTATTTATTTTTCAAAAAAAAAAAAGCTCCCCAAAGAATTCAGATAAACCAGCTCTATGGCAATTATTATAATAGACATAAATGAAGCTGTGTTTAATAGATAAAAATAAATTTTAAAAACTGATCCTTAGGTATTAGTTAAGATTTAGAATTAAAAAAAATATTGTCTAACTGTCTAACAGACTAACACAAGCAAAACAACTTTTTCCAACATATTCAAAAGCTACCAATTTAAAATTAGAAGGTAATTTAAATCATCCCTGCAAAGATCAGAAAAAAGTTAATAAAAATTCTTGAATAAGAAAACTGACCAATCTAATAACAGAAAAAGCAATATACATTGATCCAAATTTGTATCAGGCTACAATACTTATTCAAAATAGAAAGTAGGTAAGCACAAATATTCAATTTAACCTTCATCAAATCTGCCAAATTTAATTGATGCAATGGTTTAGAACAACCTCAATAAACAATCTTCCTTAAATAATTCTAGCAACATTTACATATGTCCTACTTAAAAACCCTCAACATATGAAAAATTTGAATTTGTACTTTTAGAACTTTCAACTTCACTTAAACATAATTACTATAAAATTCCACAAACTTTTAAAGGGGGATGGTGGCCCTTTTAAAACCCAAAATTTGGCCCAAAAAGCGATTTTTTTTTTTTATACTAATAATATTCCATATATTTCACAAAATTTTGGATTCTTGAAAAATTTTTCTTTTTTGATGGAATGGTTTACTGATTATAGTGATTAAGGGGTTTAAACTTTAAATAATCGAAAAATTTAAAGGGGTTGGCCCCCCTGTCATTTGAGCGAAAACAAGAACTATTAAAATTTAGTTTTAAAAATATGTTAGCCTCACTTATTTTTTTTTTCATTACACATTTTATGAAGAAGGGACCCGAAATAAAAACTTCAACTTCTACTTTTTAAAATTGTTTGTTTTTGGTTTAAGCGCTTTTTTCCCTTCCCTTTGTTATAACATAGCATATTTATTAGTTTTGGGGTAATATTTCTTTAAAAAGGGTTTTCCCTATTTTGGATTGAACATTTTCGACTACAATTTTCTTGATAAATTAATTTAGTTTTTTGTACAATGCACAGAACCCATTTCCCGATATCATGTGCCAAAAGCAAGGCCATCAAAGCGTAAAATGCGGGGCTTTGCTAAAAGCAAAAAAAGAGATGGACCCCAAGGACAATTAGAACTGGAGCACCCAATTTTTTTCTTGCCCAAACCCCTAATGCAACTTGTCATGCATCCTCAAATTTTAATTAAATAATGCAAAAGTAAATATTTGAAATTAAATTCTAGTAATTGAATGCATCAACAAAAAAGAAACTGTCTCTTCTGTCACCCCTTCTGAGAACATTTGGCAAATGAACAAGTTTGGATACAATTTAAATGATTAGTTGATACAAAACATATGGAAAAGAATTTACTGTTGACTGTTAAAAGTGCCTAAATGTGATATGAAGGATTTAAATATCAAAAATAGCATTTGGGGTTTGGCACCCAAAACTAGTGTTGGTTTGCCCCCAGTTTTAAAGGAAATTTAAATTCCTCTTTTTTCCAGTGCTGGTGTAAAGAAAAATTTTTTGACATTAACAAAAAGGGTTTTTAAAGGTTTTTTTAAAGACTTGGGGAAAAGGCCCGCGGGGATTGGAACTTTTTTGCTTAGTGACTGGTATGAATCAATGGAAAAAAAATCTTTTGAAAACTTTAAAAATTTTTTGTCGAAGAAAATAGTGAGATGAAACATCAGATCCTTAAAGTAGCAAGAAATATGGTTAGGAAGCAACATCTTGATTTAAATGAGGAAAAAAAACAGGTGTTTTGGAGCTTTTACTGTGCCCATTTGATAGATCTTGCAAAAACGGGGGTATAAATCACTTCGGGGTAGGGTTTTTTGGGTTTTTGGAAAGGGTTTTGTTTTTTGATTCAAATCCTATCAAAAGTATTGTACAGAATGTACTGCGCCCAAAAAGTTTTTTGGGGATAGTCCAAGGAAATTTTCAGTTTTGGTATGAAGGTCCAAAATCTGGAAAATTTGAAAAAAATATACAGGTTCCTCATCTAGTTTTTGGAAATGGAAGCTGCTGCAATTTTTGGAAAAAAAATCCATCCAAAAAAGTGTAAATATTGTTTTACTTGTATATTGTGGGGGTGGGGTTAAAAAAAATTCCAACATCTGATGTGGGGGGGCATCTATGGAAAAAAAGGAAACGGTTAAAAAAGGGAAAGTATCAACCCCTTTTCTCAAAGCGCCTAGGAACTGGTTTTTTAAACAAAAAGTGAAAAAAGTGGGAAAAAAAAGGTGCATTGGTGGAAAAAAGGTTGGTAGCAAAAAAACCACAATGGGTTTAAACTAACTAATTCTTAAAAAGCCCTTTAAAAAACAATTTCCCAAAAATGTCGGAAAAAAAGAAAAGTGCCCCATTTTCATACACTTTTCATTGTTCCTCCCACGAAAAAGGAAACACAAAAAAATGTCCCCTTGGAAAACCCTTTGGGGTTTTTCCAAAAAAGCTTTAGCAAATGGAGAATCCCCTGAAAGTTTAGTTATGAAGGAACCCAAAATTAATGGGGGGTTGTTGCAAAAAATTCTTCCTGTGTATCAGCGTTAACAGCGAGATATTGTCCCGGTTTTACTTCGGTAAAAGTCAAAAACAAATGAAAGTTTGCACAGTGTTATCTGGAGTCACTGCCCAAAAGAAAATTTCCCAAACAAAGAAAAAAACTGGAAAATATCTGTTGTAACAGCAGTTAGTGAATTCAATTTTGGATCTCTTTTACCAAAAAATGTACGCATCAGAATGCTTCATTACCCCGGGTGCAAAACAATTTAAAAATAAAAAGATGGTTTGATTAAAGAAACAAAGCAAAAAATAAAAAATTTTCAAACAGCAAAAAATAAAAGAACTATGAAGGGGTAAAATCTGGGAAAAAAAATAGAAAACAAAAATATAAAAATCTGGGAAAGGGTTGTCATACTATCTGGTCAATTTTAAGTGAATGTTTTTTCCCGCTATATTTTTTGTATAAGTATCAACCCGGGTTTCATGTTACTTGAATTTTTGAATATATAACCCCCAAAATAAAAATTATTTAAATATTTTTTTTCTTTTATTTAAACTCTTATATGTTTTTATTTTTATATAAAGGTAAGTAATTATGTAAAATTTTGCTTTATTTTTATTTTACTCAAAAAAATGTTTAAAATCATTTTTTTCGGTTTTCCCCCAAAATTTTCTCTTTTCCTTATTAGTAAAAATGCTCCTTTGCGTTTCCTTTTCATGTGGGATCTCATGAAATTTTTTAACCCAAATTATGAAGATTGTTTTAAAAATTTGGTTTTCAAAAAAAAATTTTTTGGGGTCATATTTTTTCGTTGTTTTTTTAATACCTTGAATATTGATAATTGGTTTTATTTCAAAAAGTAAAAAAAAATTTATCTTTTTTTATCAAATTTTTTTTCTGAATTTAAAAAACCATGCACAAAATATATTTAATTTAATTCATATATATATAAAAAAAAAAATTATGTACTTTATCTTAAAAAATTTATCGCTTTAAGGGGCATTTTAAAAAAAATTTAAACAATTAAATTTTTTTTTAAAAAACAAATTATAATTTTTTTTAAAAAAAATATATTGAAAATTGAAATATATAGATCATTTACTATATTGATTCCAATTCCCGCTAATTAAGCTAACAATTTAAGAAATTAATTTCAAAGGTCCACCGTCCCCTTAACTTCATAAAACTTTATAAAACAAGTTACATATTTAACCATATAAAATGCTTTCCTTAAAATATCAGCTGTATTACTGAAATTCCTACACACATTTAACTGCTACCAAGTTGTTCAAGACCATTAAAAAGAGCTTCTTATCAGGAATTTCAGTAATGACTAACTCATGATGCACAAATTGTTCCTTAAATTATGAAAAAGCTTAAAAATTCTTTAACTTAGTAAGAATATTTTGAAACGCTTTACAAATGTTTGACTTGTGCATAAATTAAGTATTTATGACACTTGTTAAGACAGACATAATATTTATAATGAACTCAGACCTATAGCCGAACAATGATTTCAGGAGAGAAAACATTTTCTTAAAGGCATATAGAAAACACTAGCAGAAAATCAAAAATATCATTGTAGACACAGGTTTGGGCTCATTTTTCTGCAGAACTTTATATCCTTCAATTCATTTTCAATTTTAAATAAATTTTCTCCAAAAACTTTTTAAAACATTATTAAAGAAACCTCATCGTGAAGCTTTTCCCCGTTACATTACTTTGGGGTATTACAGAAGTTCAAAAAAAGAATATCCACTTGTATTACATCAATATACAGTAGAAAAACCCAATCAACATTAATTATCCGGTGTCAGATACCCAACCAGTTTTTCAGAGACCATGCACAAAAACGAACTTTAAATGGTATAGTAAAAAATAAAATTTTTTCCACAATAAAGTAAAATTGCAACATTTTGTTTTTTTCTTAACCGTTTCCCGTGATGATTTTCAATTTTTAAAATTTGCCCAAATTTTTTCTTACTTTGAAAAGGAGGAAAAAATATTTAAGAAAAATTTAAAAATAAATATATAAAAAATTTTAATAATGCAAACAAAAGTACACCGATTATGCTTATATCCCTTTTAATTATTTACTTAAACAAGTATTTGTCCCATTGAATGATTTTTTTTTGTCGATGTATCATTTTCTAATATATCGGAAATTTCACGCAGAGCAAGAAATACCCTTCCTATTGAACTTTACAGAAAATGCTACAGCTGAATGATCAACATTCAATCTTGATTTTTCACTTGTCCAAAAATCATTACCAATGGAAAAACTCCTTCAATTGCTGCATAAGTTCCAGAGCAGCACAACGTAAATTTAACAAAAATAATTAAATTTTCATATGAAATGTGTTCATTTTTGAAATAGTTAAATATTTCCGCCCATCTTTTTATCAATTTCAACATGCTGATTTTACCATTGTTTTAGTTTACCAGAATTTAAATATACATTCAGTCATCTAATTCCATCAAACAGACAATTGTGTCATCGAGTTCAATATATATATATCAGGCATTTCTTTCTACAAAAACTAAACGCAGTTTTCGATATCTGTATGAGTACAAAATACATTAATATCTCCGATAATTCATACTGTACCAGGATATGACGTGTAATAGTTCGGCCTAGCATCTCTGAATACAGAGATTAACATATTATTTTTAAAATATTGAAAAGGAGGACGCTTTTCAAAGAAGGACTGAACTTAAAAAAGGAGGACGATTGTGGTCACCTTAATATTCGTAGACTGTCCAGTTTTATATACTGCATGGATCGCATTCGGTTTTCGGTTGTCCGAACAATCGCGTATCCGTACGGTGTCCGGTCCCAATTGATTCGGAAAAACGACGATCTACTGTAGTCCCAAGTTTTACAACCCAACGGCTTTTTACAGGATATAGCAAAACATGTCAATTCGGAAAACTGCAAAATAAAAGGTTCAAATTCATAATATTTGTCTTCAGAGACCAGAAGCATATCATTTCAATTGGAACATCTGCTCATTCAGCATCAAATACTACCGTCGTATTAACAGAATCAGTTCAGTTGCTTTGCTTTGCTTCGTAAAAACTTGCACCGTTTCTTTACCAAACATTATTCCAATACTAGAAGCACAAGATCCACAAAAGTAACTATTTGATAGAACCGTCGAAGATTTCAAGTAATATACATCTCTACAAGTATCCCAACGCACAACACGAAAACGAATTATCAGCCGTTAGAATATTCTGGTAGGAGAAAAAAGTTCTGTACTCTTCTTACGTAGAGCAAAAAACATTATACAGTAGATGATAATTCCAAAGTCATCATAAACGGAGCAAAGAAAATGTGTTCAATTTACCACTGAATAAACTAAACTGTTCGAAATATGTGAGAAAAAATTTAGAGAAATTTAACATATCACAACATTAAAATCCGCCAAATAAGAACAAGAGGATCAAGTCAGTTCAGTTCTAAAAAGAGCATTTTGAATATGCTGAGTGAAATGATAAAATTTTATATATATTGTTTATAACATGCGCTCTAACCCTAAAGATTATGAGTAAAAATATTAAAATTTTACAAAATCCTCTATCACAGTGGTTCTTAAACTGTGGTCTGCGAAGTCTCTCATAAAGTTGAGATTTCCCTCTTTTACAGACTCTAGAAGGCATCTTGGGAAAATTTAAAGATGTGCAAAACTAGACTAGATTACTGAATATCCTCCTCAGTGACGAAACTGTACCAGAACTTGAATTTTGATCAAGAATATTAAAGCTGCATTCACACCAAGGCTTTCAGCGTCGAGTGTCTAGCGTCTAGCCAATCAGAGACCCCCGGGCCGTCGAAAAAGTTCTTGTGTGTGTTGGACATTTTTTTAACTTAAAAAATAACACGGGTGTGCAAAACTTAACAACAATTAAAATTTAGCAGATAGCCATGAAATTGCAGAAAAGGGGTCTGGAGATCGTACAGGGAACACGTAAATCGTAAAAAGTCATGCGTATCCAAAATCAGGGAAAAAAACGTCAGAAGCGAGGGCGCGCAAAAAGCTGATGTCGGGGCGCCCCTCAACAGTAGAATGAAATGAAAGGGCGGAGACCAACACCATATTCTCTGCAAATGCCAGTGAGTCAGTTCGTGAAATATGGCTGAAGAAATCACCTGGACGACTTCAAGTGGGAAAAATGATCGGAAAACTGGGGGAGGGGGGTCTTTTCACCGTGTAGCTGCAGAGTTCGGGAAACAAAAAATTTCGTTTCGGGGCTTGGAAAACGTTCCAAACCAATCAGCTGTTGGGGTGGTGGCCGCCCCGGGACGAAAACTGCGGGGATGACCGATATATCATCCTGCAGCGGCGCCATTGCCCGAAACCTGTACAGCAACGGGTCGACAAGGTCGAGGCTTACTGGGCCGGGCCCGCCTTCCAAAGGGGCCTTTTCCCTGGGGGGCCGCCGTCGCGTTTTCCCCCCGTTAAAAAGTTGGCCACCAAGCCACCGTTTACAGGGGCCAGAACAAAAAAAACGGGACAACTGATCAATAGAGTCGTGTCCGTTTACGGATGAGAGTGTTCAGTACCAGAAGCGTTCAACGCATTTTGATTTGGAGAAAATGGGGCCCCCGGGTTTTTCCCCCGTAACATAAAGGAAATACACCGGTACGGTGGCGGGAGTTTTTTCTGGGGCTTATGCTAAACGGGGGGGCGGCTTCACATTTTCACAGAGGGTCTGTAACCGGGGATCGCTATTGTAGGACGTACTTTTTCCCCCTTTGGGGCCCCTTTTCCCGGGGGGGTTGCCTTTGGCCCAACTTCATTTTTTTGGATGACAATAACGACATCGCACTTTGTGATGAGGCGCTGGAAAGTGAAGATATCACTGAATGGATTGGCCATTGCTCCCCAGTTTTAAAACCCCATCGAACATGTGTAGGATGTTTGGGGAGCGTATTGTCACACCGCTTATATCATTCGGAGAACAACCAACAACTCAAACAGTTTGATTGAGGAATGGGCACTCCTACCTAAGAAATGTTGAACGTGGTTCTGATATGGGGAGGTGCGAAGCAACCATTTTGTGGGGGGGCATATTTTTAAAAAGGCTCTGCTTGTTGTTCTTCCTTTTGGGTAGACAATCTAGTCACGATACTATGCGTTCAAAAAATTGTTTTTTTTTTGATTCCATACCGTATGCGTTGTATTTTCCTTTTTTTAGAGCCGATGCTTTCGTCATCCTTTTTCGTACATAATACCCCCCATTTCAGAATTTCATTCTCTCGATTTTTTTCGTGGTTTGGAATAAACCCACCTGATGCTTGTTTTTTTACACCGGGTTAACCGCGCGAGCGTGTTTTTTAGTCACATGTCACACACTCCCCGTCACGGATGAATATGCATTTTTGGGAAAAGAACGGACAAAAAGGGTCATTCACCCAACGTTCGAACGTCGCGATCATAGTAGGAAGGAGAGATGTTTTCGTTGTTCGATTCACACCAAAGCTTTTTTGTACGCGCGTGGTGGATTTCTGTTCATTAGGTGACGCTGATGATGGTAGTTGAAAATCGCTCTAAGTAGTTGATTCTGACTTATTAAGTATGGATCACGCAAGACAAAAAAAGATTTTTTTGCAATTTAGTTAGCATTAAAAAAGGGGGGAAAAAGGAAGTTTTGGCTCGACGTTTTTCTTAAAAAAAAATCGTTAAAAAAAATCAGGCTAATAGATGAGATGCGTGTGTTGACACAGAAAGTATTTTAATTTTTTGGAATGTCATCGAAATTTTTTTTCGAAAATTTTATATCAATATAGTTTTGTCAATTATTTCAAAAGGGATATTACAGGATAATATTCAACCAAAGGGGATAGATTATTTAACTCTGATGTTTATACAAATTTTTCAAATGTGAATTAATTATTCAGAAATTTTTTATGTCAACAAATGTTTATTTACAATATTTAAATAAGAAAATTTCATGTTTAAACAACTTTTTTTCTTTCCGTATTTGGGGGAAAATTGAATTTTGTCATGTAACAAAAAATCAAAAAAGAAGGGGAAAAAAAAGAACATTAATTATTTTATGAAAACTATCAAATTAAAAATGCAAATTAAGTGTTAATTTTTCTTAACATGCATCATTACACTACTAATGAGGCAATTTTCTATTGGATATAGATACATAATTAACTCTATCATGCACTGAATTTTTGATAAAAATAATGCACTAGAGGGAAATAATTACAAATATTTCAAAAAACTTCACGAACTATAATTATTGAACAAAAGCTGGTACATATTAATAATATTGAACCCTTTTTCAAATAAAGGGTCTTCAAAGTTTTAAAAAATAGGTGGTACATATTTTGTACCACCACATTTCAAGCAGCGTGATAGTTCTTGAAACATAATTTTTTCTTCCCTAGGAACAACGGAACTTTGCAGACACAACACATCCATTCTGTATGAACTCGGGAAAATAAATAAATACATCATCTTATATTGTTATTCATCCTATAAATTAAAACATTTTCAATTTTTCCTAATCTAGTGTTATAAGCTTAATTTTAGTTAAGTTCAATTTACTTAATTTTGGGTTTTTAAATTTTTTAAAATTTTTTTACATTATTTTTACCTGTTTTTATTTTGTCAACATATATAATAAGTGTATTAGTCGTATTTATTTTTTCCGAAACAAGCTTACTTTCCCGGATTTTTGGGAAATTTTTGCATACTATTATTCAATAAATAATTTTTTAAAAAAATGTAATTACAACAACTCTATCCAAACAATATTTTGGGAAAAAAATAGGAATAATGCATTTGTATTGAAAAGTTTATTTTGTATTTGTAAAGAGAGAGAGAGGTTTCAAAAACATGGTTTAAATTTTTGGATATCTATTTTCATACTAGAATGCATATGTGATACAATTTGTTTTTAACTTATTTAGTTACATAATATATGTACTTACCTTTTGTATCAAATTCACAAGAATCATTTTTATTTAAAATAAAAATACACCACACACTTTTTAAAAAAACAGTCACTTTTAAAAAAAAACCATTCAACAAACTCACAGCTTATCAAAGAATGAACCACGCATAAACCCATTCGCAATTAGCTTCGACATCTGTTAAACGAAACGCAAGGAGTTGACCTCTGTGGTGGTTCAGAGAATGTGCCCCTGCATTAATTTTTGAGGATTCAAACAAGTGGTACATTTTATGTACCACACAATAAAAAAAAATAAGACTGTATTACAACATATGTACCCCAAGCATGAAAAATTAATAAGCTCAACACAATGTGACCAGTATTTATCATTCTTTTTTGCTGGTCGCATATATCTAAATATAAAAATATGTGAAAGTTGTATGTTACAAATATGTATTGATATATATTTTTATCAAAAAATTTTATTAAATATCTGACCATTATTACTTACTGAAGGAAATATTTTTTATTAGTTCACAGCAATGCAATCTCATAGAAAAAAATGTAAAGATTGAATTACTTCACAAATCTTTTGATTTCAAGAAAGCCAATTTGAATCTATGTCAATTAAAACTGGGGGAAAAAAATGATACCAAATTATAGCAGGAAAACGAAATAAAAAATATATATATATCTTTAATAAATAAAGTAATTACTATTACTATTTTCAAACATACAAAACTCATGAACTTTTAATTATTCGTTGAAAACGTTCGTTCGCTCTTGGCACATAGGTTAAGAAATATTGATCTAGATACATGCTCAAAAATTATGATTACAAAAATTATCAAGTTTTATGATTGAAAAAACTATAAGATAGCATTTTTTACAAAAATTAAGTAATAACAAAATCTAATATAATGCAAAATATTTTCATACAAGTATAAATCTGAAATACATTTTATTTAATGAACATTTTATCATTATTGAATGTATTAAAATATATGAATTAACCCTAGAGCATAACACCTAGGAAGTTTTTTGGAATAATTGCTTTTAATGCTAAGGTGCTTTTGATATTTTGTGTTGCAAAAAGGAATTATTATAAAATTTTGTTTTTAATAAGGGCTTCAATTTTTTTCTCTTTTTGATTCTCGTATTATAGATTTCTGCCCAAGTATAAGAAAATATTAAGTAGTTTTTTTTTTATTTATTTATAGTTTGTACTTTATAACACAATTGCCATAACATACAACGAATTATAAATTTTTTTAAGAGTCAGAAGTAAACATAATGTAAAAATTAATTACAAGAAATTGTTACAGAAGAATAAATTTTCTTCGAAACATTTTCTCTCACGCTTTTATTATTAATGGGTTTTCTTCTTTTCATATGTAACTATGACAGGGTCAAAACTTTAAAAGCTTTTTTCTCGCATTTTATAGCACTCGATTGAGCTAGAATTTTATATACAGCATTGTTTTGGATGATAATGCAACAATTTAATTATAATTAATAAAAATTAATTGATTAAAACTAATTATTCAGATGCAGCCATATTGGCATCATTTTTGGTGAAGTAATCATTTTAGAGACTTGTGTAAAAATAATTTTTTTTCTCACATTTTAAAGTGCTCAATTGAGCTGAAATTTTCTATACATGACTGTTTTGGGTGACAATACAATAATTTAATTATAATTAGTAAAAATTAATTTACTGCTTATAATTATCCAAAGAGTTAGATATAGCCACGTTGAAATAATTTTTGGCAATTTAGCGACTATTTCGGTGATTTGGGTCAAAATTTTAAAAGTTTTTCTTCTCACATTTTAAAGCGCTTAATTGAGCTGAAATTTTATACACACGATTGTTTTGGATAGTAATACGATAATTTAACAATAATTAATAAAAATTAATTAATTAAAACTAGCTATTTAAAAAATTAAATTTGTTAATAGTTCCAATTGTTTACAAAGTGTAACAGTTGAATATTGAAACCAGCAAATAAAAACTATCTTCTCGAAAAACTAAATTAATAAAACGAAAAACTGAGTAAGTTCAATTTGATTCAATACTCCCTTTCGCTCTTAAAATTTAAGGTATAAAAAAATTATTTTACATAAAGTATGAAGTTTGAAAGAAAACCTGTGTTTAAAAAACTCATTTTTAAAGGTGTTATTCTTATGACTTTTATTCTCTAAATCGTACAAATGAGAATACTTTAGGACTTCTATTATGAGCCTCTCATCATGATTAGTCATTTTTACAAGAAGTTGTAAAATTATAAATTAAACAATTTATCCAAAAATTTGCACGAAAGGCTAATCTAAAAACTCCAAATCTATATTCATCCGTGATTGATTGAGTGTGCGACATATGACTAAACAACGCACGCCCAGACGCCTGAAGTTAAATTATTTTTAAGTTAAAATAGTCGCGATCCGAGCTTCTTCGACAGCCGGAGATGAAGTCTGTGATTGGCTAGACGCTAGACACTCGACGCCGAAAGTCTTGGTGTGAATGCAGCTTAATTGCACGACAGGGAGACGCCAAGTAAGTAATCACGTGATTCCAACGTCAATATTCGCATGTGTATTCATAGCATTGGTTTTCCTATATGTTTGTTGACGGCATTCTTGTGTCTTAATTTTATCTGGTAAAATATATACGAATATCGGTATATTTTTGCATTATTCTAGTATATATATTTGTTAGGAAGTATTTTTAACAGCATACATAGTACATTTCCTTTCTAATTTATTTATCCTAATTAGATATTCGTCTGCTTTGTTAGCGTTATCACAGGATATTTATTTATCGTTCTTGGTAGACTTAGATATAGTTCTTAGTTATTTTAGTTATTAATTAATTTTTGTATAGTTCTTTTATTTCCATATTTTTCGCAAGAATGGCTCATAATAGTATATGGAAACCGAAACCGCTTCTTTTGAAAAATTTCACACTACTTTTGAAATATTAAATTACAGTGCAGAACCGAATGCCACTGAAAATCGAAGTTGCTGTGAATGTGTCGAAAAGATTAAAACTATTCGACAGTAAATCCCATCTAAGCAAAGATATCGTACACTGGAAGCCTGATTGTAGTGAATGATGATTTTTAGTAAGAGAGCTTTGTTAAAGCCGAAATGAAGAAAAGTGACAATACAAACCATCTGTTCAAATCCGACAACTTGTCTCTCAATTAAGTTAAATTGTTTTGATTTAGGTACTTTTTTTAAACTATTATGATTGTCTTACTATTTATAACTTTTATCTTTAATGTAACTCATTGTTTTAAAATACAAAAATAAGGATTCTATGTATTAACATTGGTAGTTTATCTTTAATCATAAAAGGTTGATTCAAAAAGATAAAAAGAAATAATGAATGGGCTGAATTTATATTTTTAATAGCTACATTATTAGTGATTTTATAATTTGAATCTTATTTTTTAAAATTAACGTGAATATCAATTGCATTGTTTTCTATACATGAATATGCATTATTAAAGCTTTTTTTTAGTCATTCTATAATTGTGCTATTTATAGATGCAAATCCTAATTTGATTCAACATTAAAAGTAAACGCGAAATGTAAAACCATTTTGAAAAAGAAATGTAAATTTTCATTTAAAACTTCAATTAAATAAAGGTAATATTGTGTAAACATTAAGATTACCCCAAATTGGTAGTAATTTTTCCTTTATAAGGCATAGTATTGAATTCAAATACTTTATGACGTGTTTTTTATAAACTACCAAATTTTATTTATTTGAAATTTTCATTCACATGATTTATTTATTTAATTTTCAAATTATGGTCACTACTTACATAATTGAATTTAAACTGAGCTGTAAAATTAACTTTTGGCATGAATTTTTTTTTTAAAAGTAAGCATGCAGATTATGGCGTGAAGTGAAAGGGAATTTATTTAAGGTTTATTACACGCCATATAAATAGTAAAATGGAATGATAAAAAAAGATTAAACATATTATTTTAATTTACAGCATTATAAAATATTATAAATTACTAATTACTTAGGTTCAAACGGAAATTGAATAAGAAGCACGTCTTTCCTCGTGCAGATCAGAGAGAAGTTGTTTAGAGCAAGTGTCCGTTCATATCCCAGTTTACTTCTCCTACTCGTCAGTTTAGTTCCAGTTAAGAGAATTGGGTGCGTGCCGAGGCTGCAATCCACTCCCACCCCAAGTACCAAAGGTACGAAAGTCTTGAAAAAGTTTTCATATGATGAAAAGTCCTTTTGATTCACAGTCTATGAAAATTCACAAGTACTTCGGGTTTGAATCGACCTTTCTACGGAAACATGAGTCGTCAACTCGTATAGCCTGACCCACGATGAAGTTGTGACATCTCTGCTTGTTCTTCTTCTAACATAACTCCTAAGTTGCTTTGGCAGCCACGATTAATGGCAAACTTTTCCAACCCAATACCAAGAAGAGAAACGGAACGAATATGCAAATAGAGATATACTTTACAAAAGGACCAGAAGGTTTGGTGAGATAGGACAGCAAGCCACAAGAGATAACTTAGTACGAATTGTTTGGAATAAATGTTAGGCGTCCTACAGCTCTGGAAGAAGGATAAAACTCCATCACCATTAATTATAATAAGGATTAAGAAAGCCTGAGTATTCTCTCCTACAAATTAACATAATAGGAATATCTTCAACTTTAGGAAGGGAAGGTGACTCTATAAAGGTAATATTTTTATAGGAAGTTAGATTAGACAGTTAAGAATTGATATATTCGATAAGTAGTAGTCTAGTTGTGCGATCTGACTTGAATATTATAAGTTTAATTGGTGGCATTATTCTCACTTTAGAAGTTTATTTATTTAGGGTAAGTAATTTAAGTTATTCTTAATAAGAAGTTGTGTTAAGAATCATGAAATATCTCATCTTTTAAGATAATCCACCTCTAGCTTACGCGGATCCGTAAGACATAACCATCACAGGATGGCTATGTCTCAAAGTCTAGGAGGAAGTACAACCGGATGGTTATTTCTGCACTGGGAAGGGCTCCTTTGTTTAGTCTGTGTCATTCAACAGAAAAGCTGATCGTGGAGGTCCTGTCATTAATTTTGATTTTAAAGTGCTTGTCGGTCCTATTCAAAACTTCAAATGGTCCTTGATAGGGTACTGTCAATGATGGTTTCAATCCCTCGACCCCTAACAAAGACATGAGAGCAGGTTTTGAGAGGCTGTGTGCTGCCAAAATATAGGTAGATGAATGACAGGGAAGCGGGAAGTTGGCAAGAGTCGGAATGTTTCTCTCAGCCTTAAGAAAACTCGGAGGGATCAGTTGGGGTCTGACTCGAAAGGTTAATTCTCTTGGAAGCACAATGGTTTTCCAAATACCATTTCAGCGCAGGATGCATTGAGGTCACGCCTCCTTGATGTACGCTCACCAGACCCAGCAGGACCACGGGTAGCGACTCTGTCCCTTTGCATCGACACCGAATAGCTTTCTTGAGGGTACGATGAAGACGTTCAACGCCACAATTCGAAGATTGGGCTGGACTGGTTCCGAATTCGTTGTGGAAATTTCCCAACACATTTGTTTCAGCAGTGAGGTAGGGCTGGAACTGTTATCGCCCGAATTCTATCAGTTTATGATGGTGGTACACCGAAGCGTGATATTCAGTTAACGATGAAGCTTCTTGCTTACGGCTTCAGCGAAGATATCTACTGGCAGAGATTGACATCCGCCCTTCGGGTGTAGCGATCAATTCATGTGTCAACGGAAGTGGAAACCATAAGATGGTGGAAATGGTCCAACTAGATCGATATGGACGTGCTGAAATCTCTCAACGGTTGGGCAAAGTTGTATGGGGCTCACGGTATGCCTCTGGACTTTGCTTCGTTGGCATGGAATGCATCGTGTCAGTAGTAGTGTACTTCAACATGGACGGCCCAGACAGAGGCGGTCTTTGGATGAACTTTTGGGGCTTTTAGATACCTGGATGGGAAGTTATGGAATGGCAGAGAATACTTCAAAGCGAAGTTCCTCCTGTCACATAAAGGGGCCGTACTTTTTTTCTCACTGACATCACGAAGAAGATTTCAAAACGTTTTGTTTTGGGGTTTTAATTTAATGGATAAGTCATTGGGAAGAAATTAGGTTTTAAGTTCCTCATCTTTGGTTTGACAATCGGCTAAGTGTTGGAGATCAGTGGTTGAAAGATTAAGGGCATTAATTCTTGAGAGGGGGCATGCCACAGGTTATCAAGATCACAAACATATCTGATATCTGTGCTGAACTGCGATATGGAAATCAAGATGCCAGAGTTGACCCGGGAGAGCATGAGTCCAGGGGTACATTGGCGCAAAAGTTAAAGGGCGATGATCTGTGAATATTATAAAAGGTATGTGCTTCCAGCTAGATTACCTAAAATGTTTTATTACTTCATATATAGTAAAAGTTCCACATACATATAGCCACTGTATTTTACTGCGTTTCTGTTGCACTTGTTTTACGTGAGAAAAGGCACTTTGATAGGTTAGGGGACCGGCACGTCAAGCAATTTTAGTACCTCAACTTTCTAAGGTTAAGGACGCATCCAGCAGTAAACAAGGCTATTTAGTCAGGGGTAGGATAATTTTGGGGTTGCAACGTTAGCCAATGAGAGTTTGCATTTGCATCGCTGTCGCGTTATAGCCTCGTTCAAAAGGCAGGACAATTATCGTTTTTTACAATTATGCCCCGTTTACATGAAAATACAGGCAAAATGCAGGAGGTCCTCCTCTTTGCGTTTTGGCGGCCGCAAAATACCAGGTCGAAATGCAGGTCGATTTTGTTCCTGCTTTCGGCCGAACTTGAGATGAATGGGAATTACGTTTTCCTAATTCTCCATGATGCAATGCTTAGAAATTTAGGAATGGCTGCTGTTGTCAAGTTCACGCGTTGCGTTACTTCATTGTATTTGATGGAACTGTCCGAGATTCGGAAGTTTAAAAAAGTACTTATTCAGAATTAAATTAAGATCTACTTCAAATTACAGGAAGAATGTAAATAAATTTATCTTTAGTATGTTCTGCATGTATGACAATATTTTAATAAAGACAATCCTATATTTTTAAAGACAAGTTTTGAGATTGATTTTGAGTATTACAATATAATTTTTATTAAAAAGTACACAATAAAATTGTATTTTTTAGTTATTTTCCTGATTTATATTTTTTGAAGTGTTTCCATACAGGAGTAAAAATTAATAATATCTTGTAATTAAATAACTCCATAAAGGTGTATTTTTTATTTGTGAAAGTTGATATAACCAATAGAATGAACTATTTATTCCTTTGGCAGGATAAGAACATAAAAAGAAAAGAACATTTTATTTTCCTAAAATCTTCAATTTTGATTCACTTTTGCTAACCATTTAATTTTAGTAAATAAACCATGATTTACTGTACCAAAAGATATCCTTTATACTTTATACACAAAATTATTTTGCCAAAAGTAGGCTAAATCTTGCTATCAAGGACAAAATAATCGATTGTAAAACATACTATGAACAAGGGATTTTATGAAAACATTGCACATCTAGAGAAAATACACACTTTTTACAAAAATTAATTTAGCTTTTTTAATTAGGATTGATTAATATGAAAGTTTTGTTTGATGGTAGAATTCTGAGATGGAAAGAAAATTGCTTTTAACATCATTTAAAAAAAGGTTTTGGGTATCTAGAAATAATCTTATAAAAAACAAACATTTGATATGTTTTATACACCGACTTCCTTTGTAATTATTACCCCTTCAAAAGGGTTTGGAATTTTCTTAAAAATGCCTGTCTCAACATTCAGAAATAAATTAATTAGACGTTTTTGAATAAATTAAGAAACATGTTTAAAGAAATAGGCTTTTTAATAAAATTATTTTATTGGCAGAACAAATTAAGTATTTTAGTATGAGAATTTCTCGTATACCGTTTTTATTTAATAATCATACTCATTTTTAGTATACATCATTTTAGTGACACTTAAATTTAACATTACATGGAATGCACTATAAGTAAATATAAACTTTATATCTATCTGCTATATAAATCACTCTCTAAGAGTAACATTATACACATAGAGAACAAATCGAAGGGATCTATCTGCCAATATTCAACATGCATAATATCATGTACCAATTTATTTATATCTCAATTTTTATCTTGTATGATGTTATCTAATAAAATTCTCTGAAAATCTTATGAATGGCTTTTTCGCAATTTTATTTACACAACAAAAAGTAGTAATTTTTCAAAGAAAAGAGTATTAAATGTCGTAGCCCGGTAATCAATTGACAAAAAATTTAAGAAAATTATCATACTGAAGTCAAAGATTTCATAGATAAAAAGGTCAAATTATGCAGAATTTCTAAAATGTTTCACTTTAGGTTTATAACATAAAAGCTGATTTTAAACACCTATTAGTTAAGAGCAGTGTGGTAAACAAAAAATTTTTAAAAACACTTCAAAGTTCTGCAATTTTATTTACTCTAATTTCCAATACTGTTAAATTAATTTAATCAAATTAATGCTTTTTTTTCTTTTTGGATACAATACATTTTTCAAGGAAGTAAGATTTGAAATGGTCTTCCCTTGTTTACAAAAGAAACTAATGGCAAAACTAGTCTTTTAGTCAGCCACCTGTGCAGAAAATATACCAGAAACTAGAAAGCAAAACCTATAACATTTGTATATAGGTTAGCCTACAAAACTTTTCGTAGTATTTTTACGAGAAATTGTATAGTATGGGTCCAGATTAAATGAAATATCACAAAATTTTGAAATTTCAGATCTTACAAACTGGCAGAGTTATAAATCCACTTCTATACAATTCAACTTAGGAATTTGCATAGAACAAATTGAGAATACTGAAATCATGCAGCTTATGAAAAGAAGTTGAATAAAAAAGAAAATATACCCGTATATATAACAATAATAATATATACACATGTAGCAAAAACTCTCTCGATAAACCTTTTTTCATGTCTAAAATACAATAAACCTTTGTATAGTATTTGTTCATCATAACAGTTATATAGTTACATGTAAATACTAGGAGTTTGTTATATTTTTTTTGAAACACCCTTTCCTTGAATTAATTTTAAAAAATAAATCTATACATTGCATATACTTACATTACATCAAAATATAAAAAGGGGTGAATTGGATGTTGCTTTTGGTAAAAATTGACAAAAGGGGTTTCTTTTATTTTTTAAATATGCTTCAGTTCATCAAGCTTAAACTTTATTTGGAGAAATGCATTGACATCAGTATTTCGTTATCACTGACATTTAAGCACAGTATCGCTTTTATATATTACAAATTAATACTTTAATAAAAATGGAAGATGAAACGATATCCCCTAGGAAAAGATTCCAGAATTTTCGTTCTGAAATTTAATGTTTAAAAATATAATAAGTTAAGACTAAATTAATTTAAATCATTACAGTATTAATTCGATAAGTTACCAAAGTTTATCATTAATAAATTGTCGCAATTTAGCCACTAATTGTAAGCAAGATTCTTTACCAGGGCAATCCTAAATTTTATGAAACTTCTATAAAGCTCCCCAAATTACACACTGAGCAAAATATTAAATTACTTCAAAGTTTCTCTAAGAAATTTTAGAAATCAGTACTCATTACCATTCACAAATTTTTGGAACATGCATTAAACTTGCCGACTAATATCTCGCCAAGCAGGTATATAAATTTAAAAAGCCAAATTACGTCACTATTATTTTTTACCTGTGTTCAAACGTGATCCCAGGGACATTTTCTACTATTGGCTGTATATCGCAGCATTTGGCAGTTTTATTTGAAGATATTAGTCGATATTATACAATACAGCAAATTTGTCCCATAGAAAAGCGCACCTGTTGCCCTAAAGTATCATTGATTTTTGGATGATTAGAAGCCTATTTTTGAAAAAAATTACTTTGAAATCGCCTTTTTGAATTTTACATGAATATGGATTATTGTAAACAATGTCAAGTTGTATTCATTTAGAGCTAAATAGAAAGTTGAAAAAAGGGTTATATTAAAATTCTGAATGGCTGGCTTCCTTTAGAAAATAAACACATCCTACAGAAAATGTCTATATATGGGTATTTCGTTTCATGATCCTAATTACCAATAAATATCATAGAACTGATCTACAAAGTACACTTCTTAGGTCAATATTTGTAACGAACTCAATGCTTGAGCAAATTTATTTTTTGAGTGTAGAATTTATTAGCAGGATAATATCAATATACATGACATTTAGACTTTAATATAGCATAAAAAAAAAATCCAGAGTAATTTCACTTATGCTTAATACATTTCAGCTGGGGTTGCACAGATTTCTTTAACACACATCAGTGATGTACAATAACAAGTGTAAAAGTGCTTTATATAGGTATTAAAATTAGTAGGTATATCTTTTAACTGTACAAATACCAATAATTGCATATTTTGTTGACCATAGTAAAAAAAGGTTCATCTGTGTGATAAAATTTATATCAGTCAAATTCAGGAAAACAGATGTCCTCACACTCAATAAATAGATACCACTGAAATATTTAATAGTATTTTTTTTGTAAAAATTATAAGGAATTTAAAAATGACTTTTTATTTTGATCATTGCAAAGAGAACTGAGGAATTTGTATTCAATATATGCACACACAATATTTTTATATCCTATAATACACACATTTTTAATGCCTTAATTTTTACCACATTCAGAGTAGAATTTCTCGGTAAATTATATATTCTTACTAAAATAGTACTGCGAATACAGCAGACTTTCAAATATTAGCGTTTTCCATATATAATTTTACAAATGATAATTTTTCATTTCTAATGTTTGAAGAGTGGTATAAAATTTATATATATATTTGTTTTAATATGACATGTATGATTACATATCAGATTTTTGTGTTTTTTTATTTTAGAATGGTCAAAACAGAAATATCTCTTTTAACTACTCTGAAGATGTGTAAAACAAATAAAATTTAAGCTAACTAAATATATTTTATCTTTTTTATATGTATGTTCTCTATAATTTGAGCTTAAAAATAAACGAAATTCCCATTCCTGTGAGACATCTATCAAGACCAATTGGATTGTTCTAGAAGCCACTATCTCGCCAGAAGTTTTCTTGCCAAATCGTAGGTTTTCTACTCCAAAACGCAACATACAAAATCGCCAAACTGGCGATATTTCAAAATTTATCGGACCCGGTGGCCCGATTCAGACCTGTTGGAAGTTTGTATGTGGAACTAAAAATAAGTAGAAACGTAAGTTCCGGTTTTTTGAAATTGGCGACGAAGGTTTTCTAAATAGGATTTGTGTAGAAACAAGAAGTAATCATTCTTATCCATGTTTGCAAAACACTCGAATTTTTACCGGGATATTAAAAAGGTTTTTTTTTTCACAATCGACGTCAAATACAACAGAAATTTTTAGCGTTGCCAATATAAGTATTGCAAAGAACGCCGTAGTAGTAAACAAAGAAATATTTTGGCGGTAAAAAACGAAAACATAATCATGTCCTCTTCTGGTAATCGCGCTAAAATTCTAGTTGTTTCCCATGGTTACATTTTATAATCACGTGAATCTATCTTCATCACCAGATTCTCAAATAAAACGCACCCCATTCTCAAAATATACCAAAGAAACGGGTCGAAAAAATATCGGTAATCGACTTTCGTCCGCATTTCGAAATTACCGGTATTTTGCCGGCTTCCATGTAAACAGGACTTAGTAAGCAACATGTTAAGAGGTGCTTGTGCTTCGGCTGCATGGGGTAAAAAACGTCTATAAAAATTTAACATGGCCAAAAAACGTCTTAGTTGTGAAATAGTATCTGGCTTAGGAAAATTTTCAATGGCTTCGACTTTATCGGGAGGTTAACACCCTCCGGTGTTGTAAGAACAACCCAGAAATTTTACAGATGTTTTTCAAAACACATTTATTAGGAGTTTAACTTGAGACCGTAATCTCTCTTAAACGAGAAAGATTTGATATGGTCAAGGTGTTTGTCCTCAGGAAGATGCTACTCCAGAGTAAGTCATCAAAATATGGAATACAAAATTCTAGATGAGCTGGGAGCTTGATGCATAATGTCTTTGGAAATGTTTGACCGGAATTTCAGAGAGTCAAGGGCATAACCGGTATACTCGAATAGACCAAATGGGGTAGTTACGGCTGTTTTAGGAATGTCGTTGGATTTAATGCTATTTGATGATACGCTCGAGGCCAAATCAAGTAGTGAATATAGTTTTCCATACAGATTTTTGAGTGGAAGTCTTTGATGTAGCGAGGGACTGGATAGCGATCCGGGCACGGTAACTGAATTAAGTCTGCGATAATCACCACAAAGGTCGATACTCTCCATTAGATTTTTAACAGCATGCAGTGGAAAAGAGCGCCCACGGACTCTTCTGACAGACGAGGTATACCTTGCGCCATAAGGTATTCCGAACTCTCTTTTTAACAGCTTTTAAAATTCTGGGTGCGAGGCGACGAGGTTTTGAAAATACTGGGGGCCTTTGGTTTCTATGTGATGATAGAAGCTTGATTCGAAGTATAACATTTATTGGTTGTGAAGGGTTAATTAATTCGGGATATTTTTTTTAAAAACCCTTATACCGAAAGTATTGCCGGCAAATATTGCTGGGTTAGATGCTACAGATTTAAATTTTTTTTGGAAAGTTGCGGTTCAAGAAATTTGGTTTTCTTCGATAACTCTATATGTTTAGCATCGACAACAAATTAAAATTTTTTGGGAAATGAACCCCAATGATTGGTTGGCGTACATCTGCATTACGAACCAGGAAAATGCGTCGCAAACCCTAAATCGGTAAAATTCGTTTTGTTTGCCATAAGTCTGAACTTTTGTGCCGTTCGCAGCGTACAAAGTTAAGTCTTTTGAAACTTTAGCATGAGGCGCAAGATTTAGGAATGACGAAATATCCACTCTGTATCGATCAAAAGTTAACTTAGAGGAATAATCGGCAATAAAATGCGGTTAATGAGGCGATCCCAAATGAGGCCAGGAGACGATCGCCATTCTAGTTCCGAACGAAAAGAGCTGGAGTAGCACACTTTTGCTTTGTTGAAAATTTGATGGTAAAACAATATCCGTTTGGCGGGTTTTGGTACCGTTTAAACGTTTCGCGAATTACTGCGATTGCAGAAATGGTTTGAGCTACGGGCTGGGCTACGGGAACGCTTCACAGAAACTAGTTAGTTCGTTTTACTTGCTGCGTAAGTTGAGCAATTTGTTGTTCTATTTGCAATTTTTTGTCAGATGTTGCTGCCTAAATTTAAATTTCCCCTTGGGAAAAAGTCAGGTCATTGATTTTATCGCACAGTAGCTAGCTGATCTAAGTTTTCGTTAGAGCAGAAAAAGAATTTTTTTGCGTTCCGTTAAGCAAACGTCCGAGCCACAGCGATTTCAAGTGGCCCCCAACATTATCGCCTGCGGGGAACTCATGCGCGTAAGGGCTGTGTGGCCCTTGTCCCTAATTCTAAACCCGGGAGGAGATTTCCCGAATTTTAGAACCCTCACTTTCTGAATGCACTTCGATTAAACGCTTTTTTAAAGCTGCGTATTTTCCGTTTTCAGTGGTTTTAGAACCAAGTCGCTAACAAATTTAAAATGTCGACTCAACAGCAGAAAAAAACAAAATTAAATTTAGTGTATCATTTAAAATTTTGCCTAAATCGAACTGCGCCTCTAATCGCACAAACCATAGCGCAGGGTTATGTTTCCAAAAAGGTGGTGGTTTGACTGCCACGTGGATATCTGGTTACTATACATTCATTGAGCATGTTGGAAGGCAAATAAAAATCTTTTTACATAAAGTATTTTTTATGTTGAAAAACAAACGAAAGGAAAATGAAACTATATTTGCATAAAATATGAATACAGGATTAAAAAAACTTACGTGCATGCGATACACAAAAATTATTTTTCTTCGCAAAATGGGCAAACAGTTTTTGAAAAAAAATTATTCGGCGTATGTTAAACGTGAGCGCAACAGAAATGTTGGAAAAAACATACAACACACATAAATGAAAAAGAAAAGTATAAAAACTTACTGTTTTTCCGGCGACAGCTCAGGCATGAGATGATCGTAAATTGATGGTGGGAAGAATCCGAGGATGAGATTAAAATTAGAAAATTAAAAAGTTAACGTTATTATCTTTAAAATGAACTGGATGTTGACGGGTTGCGTTCATGCGTGTTCAGGTCACCAATTATGGCGTGAAGTGAGAATCTATTTAAGGTTTATTACACGCATATAAATAATAAAAACGAATGATAAAAAAGGTTAAACATATTTTTAATTTACAGCATTATAAAATATAAGAATTACTAATTACTTAGGTTGAAACATGGAAATTGAATGGAAAGCACGTCTTTCCTCCGTGCGGGGAAACAGGAGAAAAGTTAGAGCAAGTGTCCGTTCATATCCCGTTCACTTCTCCTGCTCGCCGGTTGGTTCCAGTTAAGAGGAATTAGGTGGGTGCCGAGGAACTCCACATTATTCAGCAGGGCCGATCCTAGCAGGTGTGCAGCGTGTGCACCGCACGAGGGCGGCCGCAGACCGCCTATAATTCTTTCGATCAAGCAAATTTTTTTATAAATTTCTCAAAATAAGATTTATAAGTTGAATAAATATGCTAAATTTTAAACAGTTATTGAAAAATCAAAATAAGTTCCGATTTCCCGATAGCATAACATAGTTCGAGAAAAATATGGATTTCAAATTCTGAGGAACATTCCTTCTCATCAGGGATCTAGCCTGCCTTATCAGGTGGCCAGTATCAATGATACGGGCCCCCCTAGCTACAGGGGCCCCGGACGTGTGTAAGCAAACAGTCGTAAAATGTTATTAATAATCATATTAAGAGTTCATTTCTACGTTTATAAAATAGTATGTCAATGGCTCCAAACGATATAAATTTTCCGTGTGAATTCTGAATCTTAGGACCCACTATGAAAAAGTTCAAAAGCTAGTCAAGTTACTCAAAATAATGAAAATAAGGAGTGTTATGTGGTCAGAAAATAGGAAAACATTCTCATTCAAAGCGGTTCGACAAAAGATCGTTTTGAAGTGAAACAATACACAGGATGGGAAAAAAACATGCAGAATGTTATTTGCTTGTAAAAGAAAGTATCCCCTTGTCTGTTGATTGA